>CAUYRH010145104.1:0-31752 GCA_963574655.1 Perodicticus potto
CTTCTACTTTCTGGACTATAGTTATGTTTTACCATTCATATGAATGTGTAGGTGCTTATATATTGATTTCATAGTAGCACTGAGTACATTAGATATTTTTTTTCCATTCTTGAAATATTTTGCTAAGAAGAGTGTCTTCCCACTTCAAACACCACTTTTTGATATTAGGCTTGCTCTGACCCTTCCTATTTCAGTCTGCAGCAAAGACCCTATTCAGTTTCTGAAAAAAGCCAAACCCTCATTGTCACTTCTAATTATGAACTATCCAAGCACAAAGTAGGTCTTTAAAAACTGCTCACATGTTAGAGTTACACATACCAGGTCACAAGTGTCTATGAATATGAATATTAAATAATGCAAATTGGTAACCTGTTGACACTACATTTGCATAAATCAAGTGAATATTCATGTAATAAATTTACAGCTGAGCCTTTTGTCTTTCCCAATATTGATCATTCTGTATCTGGTAAGAGCCTGGACCAGGCTAATGACAGGAGATAACTGGAAAGGAAAGACTGGCAATACTAGCAGAATGACTAAGACAAACCTATAGTTCTTGATGGTAAAAAGCTAGTTCTCAGTGGGGGAAAAGCCAGCATTAGAGGAAAATGACAGGCCTTAACAATTCTACAAAGTGAGCTTTTCCAAACCCATTCTATCCCCACATTATTCTGGTACTTACTTCTAACAAGCACTCTAACGTGCAACTTAGCATGAGGCACCCTGCATTTTTCACAGTATTAAGGCAAGGAATCTATACAGTTCTTATCAAGTTAAAACTCAAGGACAGTCAGATCCTGAGAGTCAAACAAGTAAAGACGTAAGTAAAATGACTTTGGTCATAAATCAAAAGCTAATAGGGCCTGAAACATGAGTCTGACCCTTTAATAGTATTCTCTCCTAGCTTGGCAACCCAAGTGAGAAAACAAAGTGTTGGGGTTATGGCCTGTGCAAAGACACTCGATGCTGCATTTGATATTAGCTGTAGCTATCAAATTGTTCAGAAAAAAATTCTTACATGAAATCAGGTAAGGCTATTCTCACTAAGGCTAGACCTTTGCTTTCAGAGATAAGAAAATATCAGATATATTCAAAGATGATACAACCTGTCAAGAAGACTTGAATATTTTTGGTAATGTTTACTATTCCTACCAGAATTTTGGCTTTTTCATATCAGAAGTCATAAGATCTATTGGAAAGTGCTTACCTGAATGATTAACTCAACACAACTTCCAGGACAGAAGCTATAGACTAAAAGTCCCCAAACACTGGTGCCATATTGTTGGGTCTGGCAGAAGGCAAACAGGTGGTGGGGAAGCAGTGGAAGAGCTCAGAGCAGGAACTGAATTGTAGCCAGGAAGCAAAATTGCAACTCGGGTCTGTTCCCAGATCAGAACACACAGTGAGGAGCCCCTGGTGACCTTAAGCTGAGGCTCATTACCATATGATTAACATTGCAGATTTCTTCCAGAGAGTGTGGCATATGCCTAATAAGGAGTTTGTTATGTAACCCAATCTATCAATCACTCGAAAGGGGAGAAACAATAGACAATCCTGCCAGGACAATGGCAGGACAAACTAGTGAACATATAAAAGATAGCATTATGCTCTGATTTGGGGGTCTCTCTTCCACTGCTGGAGAGGGACCCATCTCACTCTTTGAGATGTATTCTCACTATACTGAACTTTTATTCTGCAATAAATGTGTCATCATTAAAGACTCGGGCTCTAGAAGTAAAGTGATCTAGGTTCAAACTCTACATCACTTAATAGGTATGTGTACTTCAGAAGATTACTTACCTCCTCTAAGCCTCAATTTTCATATGGGTACAGTACTTATTCCAAAGTGAAATTATGAGAAGACCAACTTGTTGTTAAACAGCATACACTCAAAATTATAAAGAATGAAACGTAATAACTGGGAAAATCTAGCATATTGTAGTTATAGGTGGCCAATAAATATATAAAAAGATGTTCAATATAATTAACCATGATGAAAATGCAAATCAAAACCATAAGGAGATACCACTTCACATCTACTAGGATGGTTATAATAAAAGAAACGAATAATAACAATGTTTTGAGGATACAGACTGCAAGGATTCCACTGCTTCAGAAAACAGTTTAGTAGTTCCTCAAATACTTAAACTTAGAATTACCATATGATACAGCAATTTGACTCGTAGCTATCTGCCCAAGAGAACTGAAAACAGGTAAATGTTTTCATATAAATATAAATGTAAATGTTATACAGATAACATTAATAAATAAATCTGATATAAATGTTCAGAGCAGCATCATTCATAATAGGTAAAAGATGGAAATAATCCAAATTTCCATAAACTGACTAATGGATAAATAAAATATGGTATATCCATATGATGGAATTTTATTAAGCCCTAAAAAATAAAGTTACTAATTCATATTAATAGTATAACATGATAAACCTTGAAAACGTTAAGTTAGAGACAAAGGTCCACATATCATATAATTCCATAACATTTGTATGAAATGTTCAGAGACAGAAAGCAGATCAATGGTTTCTAGGGGAAAAGGGGAGTAACAGCTAAAGAATGTGGAGTTTCCTTTGAGGATAATAAAAATATTCTAAAATTATTCTGGGCCAGGTGCACATGCTTGTAAACTTGACACTTTGGGAAGCTGAGTTGAGAGAGAGGATTACTTGAGACCAAAGAGTTTGAGACCAGCACAGTCAACATAAAGATACTCAATTTCTATTAAAAAAATTAAACATCATCCAGGTGTTGTGGCTTTCTCCTATAGTCCTAGCTACTGAGGAGGCTGAGACAGGAAGATAGTTTAAGGCCAAAGAGTGGAGGCTGCAATGAGCCATGATCACGCTACTGTATTCAAACCTGGGCAAAAGAGCAAGACTCTGTCTCAAAATTCATTAATTGAGGGAAATGGGTGGGCAAGAAAGGAAGAGAGCCAACTAAAAGCGGCTTTTGCCACAGACTCCTGTCCAGAGGGAGAGATACTGTACAGAAGTAGACTCAGCGAAGCCACAGTGGGGAGCTGAGCATAGAAAGAAGATAGACAAATACACATCATCTCTCCTGAGGCAAGCTGCAACTCCAAGAAATATCAAAGAAAACAAATTCCAGGTACAAAACCAATCACCAAGAGGGCAGGAGACTCCTCCCCGAAGCCAGAGGCCCATTGTGAGCTTTCTGTAAGCAAGTAGGGAACAAAGGACCTTTCACTTTACCCCATAGGAGAGAGCCACTAAACCTCAGTCCTCCTTCTCCAAGAAGGTCCCACATGTGAGCTTAGGCTCATCCTGCCCAACATAAAAGTGAAGAAATACTTTGCCCACAGATCTTAACACACAGTCCACCCTTCCACCCTCACCTGGCCATCAGAAGGTCTTCCCCCTACAGAGGCCAGAGTGTGTGGCGAATTCACCCAGAGGCCCAGGCACTGTGTGAACTGCTCACTGGAGAGTAGCACGGGAACAGTGACTCATGTGGAAGAAGAGGGGAATGGGGAGAGAGGGATGAACAGGAGAGAGGGATGGAGAGACAGTGTGCAGCAGGTACAGAGGTACTAATGTCCCTGTTCAGACTTTGGAGGGCAGATTTTCTTGATTCCCTTACTCACTGGAGGAAACCTGGCTCTAGCCCCTCAGATTTGCCAGAAAGGACTACCTGTGGACTCCTACTATCTGGCTGCTGCAGACCCTGTGAACTCTTCCTCAAGAGCAAAGATTGTACTGCATGGGGCAATCTGATTAAACTTTCAACCTGGGCTGTCCACCCAGGGACCCTCTGAGATTGAGCAGTGGTTGTTTTGTAGTGGAAAGGGACAGATTCTCCACCAGCTGTCACTGGTGGGGGGAATGGTGCCACAAGTATCTGTATCTTTCCCCAGCTGAGATTCCAGCCTAATACCTCAACTCATTGGGTTTGGGTAGAGACTGGTTGACCTCAAGACAGAGCCAGTTTGCATCATCTAACCAACAAGGTCCTAAGAGTCTCTGGCTGCAGCTCTGACATGGACCTTTGTAAGGCTGTAGGGAAAAAGCCAAAATCACAAATCCCAGCTCATTGATAAATGGTTGGTTAGCTCTAGTTTCTAGGGCCCCAAATCCAATCTTACCCTATCAGTTTTAATTGCCAAATTCCAGAAAATACTCATGGGGCAGAACCAGAAGAAGAAGTCTGGCAACATGAATAATCAAAGTAGATAAACTCCCCCAAGGGATCATAAAGGAAATATGATAGAAGACCCCATTCATAGAGAAATGGCTGATATGTCAGAAATGGAATTCAGAATATGGATGGAAAATGAGATTAATAGAATGGAGGAAAAGATGGAAATAGAAATCCAAAGACTAGTTCAAAAGTTACCTCAAGAAATTAATGAATTCAAAATCAAAGTCACTAACGGTATGGACATAATGAGAAAAGATGCAGCAGAGCTTAAGGAAGTGAAAAACTTATTCAAGGAACTTCAAGATACAGTAGACGACCTTAGTCATAGAGTTGAGCAGGCAGAAGAAAAGATCTCTGAAATTGAAGACAAGGTTTTTAAACTATCTCAAGCATTCAAAGAGGCAGAAAAATGGAAAATAAGAACAGAATATTCCCTGAGAGGGTTGTGGGATCATTCCAAAAGATCAAACATCTGAAAAATAGGGATTCCTAAAGAAGAGGATGGTCTTACCACCACAGATGCTCTACTCCAAGATATTATGGAGAAGAATTCCCCAAGCCTTGCAAGAGATACAGAAATTCAGATAGTAGATAGTTTCAGAACCCCAGAATGACTCAATCCAAAGAGCACCTGCTAGACACATTATAATTAACTTTGCCAACGTTAATAAGATGAAAAAATCCTGCAAGCAGCCAGTCATAAGAAAAACATTACCTACAAAGGGAGAAATATTAGGATGACTGCAGATCTTTCAGCCTAAACTTTTCAAGCCAGAAGAGGATGGTCATTGACCTTCAACTTTCTAAAACAAAACACTTTCAGACCAGGATCCTGTATCCAACTAAACTGAGTTTCATTTGTCATGAAGAAATCAAATACTTTTCTGACATCCACATGTTGGGGAAATTTGCTATAACTAGACCAGCTCTCCAAGAAATACTCAGATCCATTTTCCATAATGACCAGCACAATGGTCTAACACAAAATTAAAGTTACCCAGAATTTAATGAACAAAACCTAACTCTCACAATGGTGAAAAGATTAAAAATATACACTGGATCTTTGAAAAATATGACAACCAAAATACTACCTTACCTATCAATTAATGTGAATGACTTAAATTCTCCTCTAAAAAGGCACAGGTTGGCTGACTGTATACAAAAACTTAGGCCATGTATCTATTGCCTATAAGATACTCATCTTACCTCAATGGATAAGAAAAGATTCAGAGTGAAGGGATGGACATCTATAATACAGGCAAATGGAAATCAGAAGAAAGCAGGGGTTGCAATCTTATTTGCAGATACAATTGGATGTAAACCAACAAAGATAAGGAAAGACAAGGATGGACACTAGGTATTTGACAAGGGAAGCACTCAACATGAAGAGATTCCAATAATAAACATTTATGCACCCTAACTAAATGCTCCTCAATTTAAAAAATTCACCTACCACATTTATTTATGTGACAATGTATGAACCCTAACAGATATGAACAATTTGATATCTGTATGCACTATAACAGTTAGAGATTTTAATACTCCTTTGGTAGTTCTGGATAAATCCTCCAAGAAAAAACTAAACAAAAAAAAAATGGACTTAAACTTGACCCTAGAACAAACAGACTTAATAGACATTTATAGAACATTTCACTCTCATAAAACTGCATACACATTCTTCTCATCAACCCATGGATCAACCTCCAAAATTGATCATAAATCTAACCTCAACAAATTTAAAAGAATAGATATTATTCCTTATATCATCTCAGATCATTGTGGAATAAAAATTGAACTCAACAGAAATCTTCATACTCAAAATTAATTAACTTATTATTAAATAAAATAGTTCTAATGAATGTACCACCCTATGAGTATACTACAAGTCATTGTGTTGTGTATGTTTTAAATAGGTTTCAATATATATAATATAAATATATATATTGTCTTCTAATGTTGGATTTTTTTTTCCTTGAGAACTCACTTCTTATTACTAAATTCACTAGTTTTCTTATTAAATTTCCTAAAATGTTTACATATATGTGTGTGTGTGTGTGCATGTGTATGTATGTGTGAAAGGAAACAATGGCATCTTATGAAAAGGAAAGGATGGCTATATATGGCCATCTCAGAAAGAATGGCATCATGAATTTAATTTCTTATATATATACAAAGTGGTAGAACTCTCCAATGCCCTTCATGCCCAGCCCCTTTTTCTTTGGTGAATTGCCATTCCCTCTATTCTATGTCATTCTAGAAGCACTGTCAGTCACAGGAAATCACTAAATCCCATTCCTGTCACAGAAACTGCATGGAAATTTCTGCCACTAAATAGTCTCAGCTATTTATATTTCCATGCTTTCAAAGGCCTATTTATTCAGCTCTAATTTTGACTGTGCAATATGTTCACCCTTTGTCTAATAAATGTCGTCCCTGTTAAATATACACTTTAACTTGTTCCAATGCTTCCTCCAAAGGTAATTCTATAAACGATTTGCTTTTAATCTTGTCATTTTTCTTTATGCATATAAAACCATAATCCTTTTGCATAAATGTCTAGTCATATCACATATATATATAAACATTATAATCAGTATTATTATTCTTTCATTAATAATTTTAATAATTAACCAAGTTTTTATCTTTAAACTCAAGAGAAATAAGAAATATCTATTAAAAACACACCAAGGTAAAATCTATAAAACATTTAATAAAGAAATGTGGTAGGCGAATTTTTTAACACGCCTTTCAATAAGAAAAAGCTGAAAAATAATAGCTAATCAATTTTTGTTTATAATTCTGTTTTCAGGTAACATAGAACATTTATAAAACAATTATTATCAGTTTATAAGCAAAATTGCACAACAATTATCTTATACCAATGAAGGCCATGCAAATTCAATTCAATTTTATTATATGTAAACTGTATGATATTTTTCAATATGCTGATTATGTTGGCATCAAGGCAGCCACAAGAAAAGTTTATAGCTTAGTATTCTTATTTTCTACCTAGTCAATGTTTTACAATTGTCACAGATATAACAGTTGATAAAAGATTTCCATATAAAGATTTATATACTTTAAAATGTCCATAGCTTATATTATTATAATGTTAATAATACTCAACATTTTTAAGCACTTACTAAGTCTTATTATCTCAATTATTTTTTTCAAAAAAATCCTATGAGGAGAGTGTTGTTATAAGCATCCAAGGACATTGTGGTAGTTCTAACAGGCAAATCTAAGATCTAAAGTTAGTCTTTCTATCTCTAAAGTGCCTTCAATAACCAATACCTCTGTAAGTTAATAACAATTATTTTACGGACTAAAGAGTTGAACTGAAGAGCTTTTATAATATCCAGTAGCATTGTCACATTGAAAATAACAAAAACTGTAAGCAACAAATCAATTTCCTGAGTCAGCACAAAGACTTACTAAATCTGAGATCTTTACTTCTTGGTATATTAGAAGCTAGAATATTGATTTCTTCAGCATTATGATAAACGTGAACTCAAATTAATTCAAACCACATAGCTGATAGATTATAATCTTTACATACACAAAAATAGGTTAATGTACACTTCTAATAGCAAACTTATTCTATATAAGAAATAGATACAAAATTCCATAGGAATACTCTTTATGAAATATGAAATATATCATTACCGCATTATTACACTGTAGATCTTTCCACACTGATGTATATTTAACAAAAATGATATTTACCAAAAGGCTAATGAGAACATTCTGAAGCACTTACTGAAAGGCTAATGAGATAGTAGGATACAATCTGTTTATTAACAGAACAAGATATGTGATATCCATACCCAGTAAGACCAGAATTATCAAAAAAATATCATTGAGAGCTCCTCATAAACATTACATTAAAGTACTATTAGAAATAAGAAAGACCATGTATAATGTTAGCTCCCCACTTCCATAAAAGAATTTAAACATACACTGAGAGGTAAATGAAAATTTATATTCTAGTCAAAGAACTTACTTAATGAGAGTATAATTATGTATTCACTATGCAGAATTATAATTGTTATAGATATTTAAATGCAAGCCATTTTTTAAATTGCAAGGTAGGTCAAGATATTTACATGGTAAAATAAAATTTCATTATAATGTATCTTAAATTAATCTCACATTAGATTGCTACACTTCAGAAAAATATTGTTGATATTTCACACCACCAAAACCAATGCTCTTATCATGTGAATATAGTACAAAATTGCTATGCTGAACGAGCTCTCATTTACTCAAGTAATAATAATATTAATATGTTATTATAACAATATATATTTGAAGCCTTTCAGTTCCAAATCAGAAAATTCCAGAAATATAAAAATGGCACATATTATCAAACTCTAAATAACAAACTTGTTCAGCATGTATCCGCCAATATTTACTAATCAAGTAAACGGGAAGACATTCTAAGATTAAGTAAGAAAAGTAGAAAGTCAGTTGAAGCCTGAAATTTTTAAATGAGATAGCATTCACAAACAATTTTCTATACCAGAATCTTGGCTAAATGTTTCTAACATTAACAATAGAAGTCATATACACATGCATAAATTTAGGAAAAAGGAAAGCCAAGTGGCAACTGTTCTCAACAGCCAATTTAGTATTATAAATTACCTAAATAAAAATCAAGTGAATTACTAAGAGGCAGTAAAAATAATTCCATCAAAAACTCTTCTGTGCATAGTCCTCCATGTAAATTAACACGAAATAATTCCATCACCAGTAATTTTTCAGTACAAAAAAATCATATTTTATTATACTACCAAAATAATTTCAAGGTACTTCACAGGATTGTGTCTTTTATTAAGATCTATTCAATGGTACATCTGTTGGCTGTCATATTAACATTCTCAAATGAAAGCTTTTAAAAATTTATTAAGAACCCCCCCTTTACATTTAAAATGACATTGGATTTAATATCTTTAAATAATCTGAAACAGTAGAGTATATACTTATTGATGCCAGATAATGATCTTTTGTCAAAAATCTCAGCAATTTAATCATGTGGTCCTCCTCACACAGAATGTCAGCAATACTCACATAATAAAAACAAAATTATACACTTAAGTGGAAGTGAAAGAAATAGTTTGACTATTCAGATTTTGATTTTTCATTAAAATATTAATCCCTTAAAATTTAACTTCTTGAGTTAATATACAACTACTGGAAAGCAGCAGACTTGTAATCAATAACTTTACTAACTGTTATTCCCCAGGCTCTCTTAAATATAAGCACCAGAGGTACACAAGATGGAAAATACACAATTAGGTTTCCTTGGACCAATTTAGCTTGTCCAGCTATTGAATATTTTGACAATAAATATGTTCACACTCTTGAGATCGAGAGACAAAAATTAGCCCTTTAACTAGCAATAAAACTAGTTTAGAAATTGGACATATGGCTTGTTTCCAATATACTCTGTCACGTTATGTCACCAGGAATTTTTTTAAAATACCAGGTATAGATTCTTTGTACCCTTAATGAATCCCCAACACAAAAAAAGGAAAAGACAAGAAAAAAAATACCAGGTATAAACTGTTAATCTCAGAATACAAGCTTAACTTCAACTTTCTTCTCACTGCTATCTATTCTCCACGATCCCAGAGTAAAAGAACACATCTGAGGGGGGCGGAGGCATGATGGCCAACTGGAGCCAGCTTTTCACAGAGGCTCCCATCCAGAAGGATAGTTAAAGTACAGAAGTTTACCAACAAAGCCAATGGTTCAGATCTGAACCAAGAGAGAAGGTTGAAGAATACACATCAACCCTGCTGAGGTGAGCTGTAACCCACAGGAGACAAACAAAAGGAGAAAGGATAGGATGGTCAGCTGAGAGGGAACCATACAGGAGTGGCGGTGCCCCAAGGCACAGAGTGACAGCTGCAGTAGCAGCAACACTGGGGCTCTCACTCCTGGGGATACTTTAAATGGACACTCCCAGTCTCTCTGGGCAACCAGAGGAAGCTGAGCATCTTCTCCAGTAGCGGCCACTAGCAGAACAGATCTGGGACATGAATACAGGCCCTGTGAGTAAATGGTAAGCCTGAGGCAGTATCACCCTAGGGGGAACACAGGGACTAGAATACCCACGCACAGAGACAGCAGACTCCCAGGGCAAGGCTGACCCAGGGGATTGTTTCACTGAACCTCAGATGTACCCGGCCCTCAGGGGATCAAAGCTGAAACATAAGCCAGCAAACAGAGGCTGGAACTGACAGCTGAGTGCTGAGTTCTGACCGTTTGCTCCAACAAACTGCAGCCAAGACAAGGCAGTGGCACAAACAGGGCTGAGATGCTCAAACAGCCTCTAGTCCACACGGGATTATAGCTGGGACAGAAACAAATTCTGCAAAGATGTTCTGTTCTCTCAGCAACATCAATCAGGGACAGGACTGGAACTGAGTGAAACACTCAAGGCCCCCATTAAGCATCCAAGGTTGTCAGGCCTCACCTCCCCCTGCCAGATGGTGGCGGAGTGTGGCAGCCTGGCTGAGGAGACATAGATCTCCCTGTGACTCAGGCTGGCACAAACCCCTGCAGCATCTGCTCATTGGAGGGAACTGGGTCACAGCCCTGCAGGGTTACCAGTGACTGAGTGTGACAGAGGTGTAAGGAGGAGAAGGAGACATCAACCTTCCCAGAATAATTATTTCCTGGGTGGGTCCTTCTGACTTCACAGAGAACTAGAGCAAGTCATAGTCAAGCTGCCAGCAGACCCTTGCTATCTAGATGCTGAAGACCTTTTGAACTCTCCCACCTGAGACTGGTGCTGCCTGGGATAATTCATTTGGACCACTTGACCTGGGCCAAACACCTGAGGACTATCCAAAGTGGTACCCTGGGTGTGTGATTGTGGAAAGGTTTGATGTTCCTTTTCCAATTGTTGCCAGTGGGGGGTGGAGTGACCCAAGTGCTGGTATTTCTTCACAGCGGAGACTTCAACCCAGGCTAACTGATTCACTAGGGTAAGACAGAGACCGGCTGAAAATAAGACAGAGCCACTTAGCCCCACCACACCAAGAAGGTCCCCAGTTTCTCAGGCCGTAGCACTGTACGGGTTCTTGGCAAAGTTCTAGGGAAAAAGGTACATACACCAGTTCCAGCTTTGGGGCAAGGACTGGCCAATCACTACTCCTGGAGCACCCAACCCAAATTCTCCTTATCTGTTCATTTAGCCAAACAGTGTAAAATAATCATGGGGCGAAATCAGTGGAAAAGGTCAGGTAACATAAATAACCAGAGTAGATCAAGTCCCCCAAAAAACAATTTGGCAGACACAACTGAAGATTTCATTCATAAACAGATAACTGAGATGTCAGAAACTGAATTCAGAAATTGCATTGCAAATAAGATAAATAAAATAGAGAAAAAGTTGGAGTTAGAAATTTAAGGAATATTTCAAAAATTGTCTCAAGAATTCAAGGAATTCAAAGACAAAAATCACCAAAGATTTTCACACATTGAGACAAGAATCTGCAGCCCTCAAAGATCTGAAAAATACAGTAGAATCCCTCAGTAACAGAATAAAGGAAGCAGAAGAAAGGATTTCTGACATTGAAGACAAAGCTTTTGAATGCTTCCAAACTCTCAAAGAGGAAGAGAAATGGAGAGCAAAAATGGATCAGTCTCTCAGAGAGCTCCAGGATAATTCAAAGAAAAGCAATATTCACCTGATAGGGATCCCTGAAGGCGATGAAGTGGCTTCACGAGGCACAGAGGCTCTTCTTCACAAGATTATGAAAGAGAACTTTCCAGACATGCCAAGAGATTCTGAAATTCAGATAGCAGACAGTTGCAGAACCCCAGCACAACTCAACCCAAATGAGACATCCCCCAGGCACATCATAATTAACTTCACTGAAGTTAATATGAAGGAGAAAATTCTGAAAGCACCCAGAAGTAAGAAAACCATACCCTACAAGGGGAAAAATATCAGAATAATTGCAGATCTCTCTGCTGAAACCTTTCAAGCTAGAAGAGGGTGGTCATCGACTTTTAATCTCCTAAAATGAAATAACTTTCAACCCAGGATCCTGTATCCAGCTACACTGAGTTTCATTTATGACAGAGAAATTAAATACTTTAATGACATTCACATGTTGAAGATTTTGCCATAACTAAACCAGCTCTCCAGGATATTCTCAAACCTATACTCCATAATGACCAGCGCAATCCTCTACCAAAAAAGTAAACTCAGTCAGAATCTTTTGATCAAATTCCAACTTCCACAGTGGTGAAAAGATTAAAAATGTCCACGCATTCGAAAAACGCGATACCCAAAGTTCTACCAGGCTTATCAATGCTCTTAATTAATATGAACGGCTTAAAATGTCCACTAAAGAGGCACAGGTTGGCTGACTGGATACAAAATTTCAGGCCAGATATCTGCTGCATAAAGAATCTCATCTTACCTTAAAAGATATAGACTCAGGTTGAAGGGATGGTCATCTATATTTCAGACAAATGGAAAGCAGAAAAAAGCAGGTGTTGCAATCTTATCTGCAGACAAAATAGGCTTTAAACCAACAAAAGTAAGGAAGGATAAGGATGGACTCTTCATATTTGTTAAGGTTAATACTCAATACGATGAGATTTCAATTATTAATATTTATGCACCCAACCAGAACATGCCTGAATTTATATGAACAACTCTAACAGACATGAGCAACTTGATTTCTTCCAGCTCCATAGTAGTCAGAGATTATAATAATCCTTTAGCAGTGTTGGATAGACCCTCCAGTAAGATGCTGAGCAAAGAAATTTTAGATTTAAACTTAACCATTCAACATTTGGATTCAACAGACATCTACAGAACATTTCATCCTAACAAAACTTTAATACACATTCTTCTCATCAGCCCACGAAACATACTCCAAAATCGATCGCATCTTAGGTCACAAGTCTAACCTCAGCAACTTTAAAGGAATAAAAGTTATTCCTTGCATCTTCTTGGACCATTATGGAAGGTCCAAGAAGAAGTTGAACTCAGTAACAACAGGAATCTATAGTCATACAAAAACATGGAGGCTAAATAACCTTATGCTGAATGACAGATGGGTCATAGATGAGATTAAGAAGGAAATTACCAAATTCTTGGAACAAAATGACAATGAAGACAGAACCACTGGGATACTGCAAAGGCAGTCTTAAGAGGGAAATTTATAGCACTGTAAGCCTTCCTCAAGAAAACGGAAAGAGAGGAAGTTAACAACTTAATGAGACATCTCAAGCAACTGGAAAAAGAAGAACATGCCAATCCCAAACCCAGCAGAAGAAAAGAAATAACCAAAATTAGAGCAGAATTAAATGAAATTGAAAATGAAAGAATTATTCAACAGATCAATAAATCAAAAAGTTGGGTTTTTGAAAAGGTTAATAAAATAGATAAACCTTTAGCTAATCTAACCACGAAAAAAAAGAATAAAATCTCTAATTTCATCAATCAGAAATGGTAAAGACAAAATAACAACAGACTCCTCAGAAATTCAAAAAATCCTTAATGAATATTACTAGAAACTTTATTCTCAGAAATATGACAATCTGAAGGAAATTGACCAATACTTACAAGCACGGCACCTTCCAAGACATAGCCAGAATGAAGTGGAAATGTTGACTACACCTATATCAAGTTCTGAAATACCATCAACTATACAAAATCTCCCTAAAAAGAAAAGCCTGGGATCAGACGGCTTCACATCAAAATTTTACCAAACCTTTAAAGAGGAACTATGACTCAACCTTTTCCAAAATATAGAAACACAAGGAATACTACCCAACACATTCTATGAAGCAAACATCACCTTGATCTCTAAACCAGGAAAAGACCCAAGAAGAAAAGAAAATTATAGACAATATCACTAATGAATATTGATGCAAACATATTCAACAAGATCCTAGCAAACAGAATCCAGCAACATATAAAAGAAATTATACACCATGACCAAGTGGGCCAAAGAAGATGAAATATTTGGGAGTTTACCTAACAAAGGATGTGAAAGGTCTCTATAAAGAGAACTACGAAGCTGCAAGAAAAGAAATAGCTAAAGATGTTAACAAATGGAAAAACATACCATGCTCATGGCTGGGAAGAATCAAAAATGTCCATACTAACCAAAGCATTATACAATTTAATGCAATCTCTATTAAAGCTCCATTGTCATACTTTAAAGATCCTGAAAAAAATAATACTTCATTTTCTATGGAATCAGAAAAAACCTTGAATAGCCAAGATATTACTCAGAAATAAAAAGAAAGCAGGAGGAATTATGCTACCTGACCTCAGACTATACTACAAATCCATAGTGATCAAAACAGTATGGTACTGGCACAAAAACAAAGAGGTACATGTATGAAACAGAATAAAGAACCAAGAGATGAACCCATCTACCTACTGTTATTTGATCTTTGACAAGCCAATTAAAAACATTCAGTGGGGAAAAGATTCCCTATTTAACAAATGGTGCTGGGTGAACTGGCTGTCGAACTGTAAAAGACTGAAACTAGACCCACACCTTTCACCATTAACTAAAATTAACTCTCACTGGATTAAAGATTTAAACTTAAGACATGAAACTATAAAAATACTAGAAGAAATTGCAGGGAAAACTCTTGAAGGAATCAGCCTGGGTGGATATTTTATGAGGACTCCCTGGGCAATTGAAGCAGCATCAAAAATACACTGCTGGGACCTGATCAAACTAAAAAGCTTACTGCACAGCATCAAAAATACACTGCTGGGACCTGATCAAACTAAAAAGCTTACTGCACAGCACAGTAAGTAAAGCAAGCAGACAGCCCTCAGAGTGGGAAAAGATATTTGCAGGTTATGCCTCTCACAAAGGTTTAATAACCAGAATCCAAAGAGAACTCAAACTTATGAGCAAGAACAGAACAAGTGATCCCATCTCAGGGTAAGCAAGGGACCTGAAGAGAAACCTCTCTGAAGAAGACAAGCACATGGTCTACAGACACATGAAAAAATGCTCACCATCCTTAATCATCAGAGAAATGCAAATCAAAACTACTTTGACATATCATCTAATCCCAGTAAGATCAGCCCACATCACAAAATCCCAAAACCAGAGATGCTGGCGTGGATGCAGAGAAAAGGGAACACTTCTACATTGCTGGTGGGAATGCAAACTAATACATTCCTTTTGGAAGGATGTTTGGAGAATACTTAGAGATCTAAAAATAGACCTGCCATTCGATCCTACAATTCCTTTACTAGGTAGGTATATATCCAGAAGACCAAAAACCACATCATAATAAAGATATCTGTACCAGAATGTTTATTGCAGCCCAAAGCATAATTGCTAAATTGTGGAAGAAGTCCAAGTGCCCATCAACCCATGAATGGATTAATAAATTTTGGTACAAGTATACCATGGAATATTATTCAGCCTTAAAGAAAGATGGAGACTTTACCTCTTTCATGTTTACATGGATAGAACTGGAACATATTCTTCTTAAAAATGGAAGAAAAAGTATCCAATGTACTCAGCATTAATATGAACCTAATTTATAGCTTTCATATGAAGGCTAAAACCTAATTATAACACAAGAATATGGGGAGAAGAGCAAGGGAGGGGAGGGGAGGGGGAAGGATGTGTGGAGTGAGGGCGATTGGTGGGATCACACCTACGGTGCATCTTAGAAGGGTACAGGTGAAATTTACTAAATGTAGAATACCAATGTCTACATATAGTGATTATGAAAATGCTATGAAGGCTATGTTAAACAGTTCAATGAAAATATTTCAGATTGTGTATGAAGTCAGCACATTGTGCCCCATGATTGCACTGATGTACACAATTATGATTTAATAAAAATTAAAAAAAGAAGCCCAGTCGATATCCTACTTGCTCCTTATGATCAATAAAAAACCTGACATAACCATCCAGACAGCAAGCAAATGTTTGCTGAATAAAGACTTCTCCACATGTCTCTCCCTGCCACCCAGTCACTAATATCACTCTTCTTTTGAGACTCATATATTTATTCATTTACTTAACAAATATGAACTGGATATCTGCAACAAGGCAAGTATTACTTTGAGTGGTTTTCTATTTGAAAACCAGGTGTGTATATATACATACATATATACATAAACACACACACACAATTACAGATAGCAGGCCTATATATATTGGCCACGACTTGAGAATACTTCCAAGCACATCAGTTAGTTAAATTCAAGTGTGAATGTGTATGTATTTTCATGTGTGAGTGTGTATGTGAGAGACAGAGGCAGACAGAAGGAGAGAGGGACTGGAATAAGGTTTAACTTAAGTTACATCACACAATTACATAGGAAAAATTATAAAAGGCTCAGGACAAAATGTAAATATATGTAAAGAAAAATAATGACATAAGGTTTCACTCACTTCTCTTCCCTGTACATCATATTCATTGCTCATCAACTGCTTTGTTTTATTCCAAACTCTTCCTGTGTTCCTTAAAGGCTATAAGTAACCAAGATCTGCCTTTAAAGCTATTGACAAAAATGTCAGGGCCATTAACTATGAGCTGACAGGTAATTATATTTTACCTTGTCAAAGAAAATTAGACATAAAACAATCTCACAAAACAACATGTTTCTCCTAGAGACATAAGAGAGAGATTTAACCAAGATAACAACTTAAAGTTTCTATCTTACCGGCCATTAATTTTAAATTTCATTTTGCTTTTTATATCACATAGCACTTATTCAAAAATAAGAGAAGAATCCCTATATCTATTTGTTGTCCTGCAAAAAGAAGAGAAAATAGTATTATTTGTATTTCTTGTTCAAACACTCTAAGAATAAAAGAACTGTTTTCAGAAATGATGAGGTTCCTGCAGATAACATTTACCCATAGGGTTTGAGGCTTTTTTGTGACATAAAGTGCAGAGTACTTTGAGGATGGTTACAGATGCAATGGCACAGAAAAGGCTTTTAACTTTGGCTCATTTCCTCTGACCACCATGCCTCCATTCTAAATTATAACCTCTCAAAGCTACAGATCCTTTACAACTAGCTTTTAAACTAGCTTTTCATCGTATCATCACAAAACAAGAACAGTTTGTTACTTGAAAATAAAAGTACAATATTATTGGACTCAATAACTGTTCTCATTATTGCAAACCAATAAACAAGGCTCAACAAAGAATTGTTTTAGCCTAAGAGTTATTGCTTATCAAGTTGCCCAGAAATAAATCCAAAAGAAAGCAAAAGAAAATCTGCCTTAACAATATAGACGGTTTCTTATTCAGAAATTGTCTTTAACATCAGAAACGACTATCACATATCCCAGCACTATTATTATGTCCCATAATAGACTATTAAGCTGAGCACTAAAATTCTGTCATTCATATCTAGAATAATATTTTTTTAAAAAAATAGCTAAAATACTAAAGAACCCCATTTTTAACTTAGACATTTCTTTTATGATATACCCTATACCAAATGCTACCTGCTCAGCCAAATCACTTTTCAAGTCCATACAGCACCTTACGTTCAAAGGAAAATAACAATAGAGCTGGGAGAAATAAGAAGTATCTGGGCCCCTTCCCTTTGCTTGGGGTTGAGGAATCAGCTGGCACAACCAGCAAGGTTAGGACCAAAAATCAACTGCTGGCTGGGGACAGTGGGATGAGGTCAAGGTGACCCAGAGTTGCAGGACTGGTTACACAGGAAGAACTGGGCAAACAACTAAATATAGGAGGATGATGGGAGCCAGGCTTTCCAGTGTTAGAGAAGGGAAAAACAAGTATAAAAAGGAGGTGGAAGAATAAACTGTTGCTTTGAATTGGAATGGGAAAGATCAATAAGCATATATTTTTTAGAGAGATCACTCAATCAATAGATAGATGGAAATTATGTGGGTATGTATGCATGCACACACAAACCTGTAGTTCCTAGGTTTATTTACTGAAAAGATTTAGCAGCAAAGATATCCTGAACTTAGTTTCTAAATGTCATTTTCTGACAAAAGAAACAAGAAATCCTTGGTACCTCCAGGGGTGGAGCAGGAAAATATAAGATAGCCTTGGATTACTTTTTAATGCAATGAACTGACAGTGTCAGTTCTGTGGTAATCCTGCCCAAAATACATAATCACAATTTACTCATGAAGAAACATCAGATAAATTCCAATAGAGAAACATAATTTGGCTGTACTCTTTAAAATGTCAGGATCATCAAATACAAGGTAGGATTAAGGAACAGTTCCAAACTGAAGGAGATCAAAGAGCCAGAACAACTAATTACAAGGCTTAAATTCTGGGCACATAAAGAATATTACTGTGACAACTGGTAAATTATGAATTGGATTGGTGGAATAGGTGGTAATACCATATTAATTATTACCGTATTGATTATTTTTAGAAAATAATCACTAAATTTTAAGGGAGTCCTTGGACATCAACTCTGCAACTTACACTCAAGCCAAAAAAATATCTTTGAAATACTATATTAATAGTATACTATGGAAGGTAAGGGGAGAGGAGCAGAGAAAGAATATAGTAAGGTAACTGAAATCAAGTGTTAAAAAAGGGAATATGAATGAAAAACACGTAAATCTTCGTTGTTCTCTTCTTGCGATATTTCTATAAGCTTGAGATCACTATAAATAAAATGTTTTAAAAGGAAAGAAATGTTTGGCCTTAAATGCTCATATAGAACTAAGAAAAACCTTAACATACTATGAAGGGCCACAATCTGCTTTGAATTTTGAGGGAGAAAAAAGTACACTTGTGACCAGAGGCCAAATACAGCCTCTATCATTCTAAAAGCACTCAACCAAATAAAATAAGGATGTTAAAAGGGTTTTTTAACATCAACATGTCTAAAAAATATACCCTAATAATTCTAATAAATATTTGGCTGATGAAAAGTAATGTATTTTGGGTAGTTATAAATATTGTAAGGGTAAAATTACAGAGAATCCCTGAAAATTCCATAAAATAAGAGACTCACATAGACAAAGAGACTTGTCAACAGATCTCTCTTTGAAAAAGGACTCACTCATGGCCCATACAAGGGGACTGCAGACAGATTCCAAGTCAGTAGACTACTTCAATCAGGCCATAGCTATAGAGAACAGTTCTGCCTGGGGGCATTCCACAGCCTGTGACAAAGCAGGGGCAACACAGGCAACTCCGACTGTCACAGTGTCCCCAACCCAGCCAGCCTGGGCCCCAGTCAGGCCCCATTGCATTACAATTGGACTTCCCTCCCTGCTCCATCTGTACCTTCCCCCTACCTCCTTCACCTCCCCAGTGCTGATCCCTAACATAACATCTTATACCCCAAACTTCTTCTCAGTGTCTACTTGTGGAAAACCCACCCGCCACAAAGCCCACTTTGTGATTTGATAAGACATAGTTTAATATGGGCACACTTTATAATCTTGTTTTGTAATAGGTAAATTTATTTCTGACTCACAAGGGAATTGTAAATTTTCTGTAAATTCTGTCTCTAATTCTCCTATTTATCTTCTCACGCTGTGGGACAAAAGAATTCCACTCTCTCTTTTCATGTTAGCCAAATATAAAAAATAATCATTGTTTAAACAACAAATTTCCCTCTTATGGTCCATTAGCTCCTGCTGCTTGCTCTTGTAGTGAAATTGAAATATAACAAAATGATTTCCATGGCAAGAGATAATAATCTTGTAAATGTGAATTTCTGACTTAGCAACAGAATAAAACAAGAGGAAATTATGGAACTATAGTGGTGCTAAATCCAGTTTCTGGATGTGTACTTTTAGTATCACATTTAAAACAAAGAAAGCGCAAACAAATTCAGACACATATACACACAACCATGATGAGTAAAAATTCTATTATAATTATAGGATAAATTTACAAGAGCTTACTAATGAACTTATAATATCATTCCCTACATTACTACCAAAATATATAAAAAATCTTACCTTATAAATTTAAGAATTCTTATAACTTTTATTTGTAAGTCTATTATCTATTCTAGTAGTAGTTCCAATTACTAACATATCCTGTTATTTCCATTTTTAGTAATAATTACAAATATGGCTTATTGCTATAAGAGAAAGATTTTCAAGGTCTAAAGACTCTCTTGAAAGCACAGGAATAGAAGCACTGGAGCATCTGTGAGCAGCAGCAGATCTCTTGCTGGAGAGTCAGTTAGCTGAGGCTCTCCAGTCCCTTTGTGTAACAACATATGCAGCCCACTCGCCACTCTGCACCTGTCTTTATCCCCATCCCCTGTGCTTCACACTCACCAAGAGCCACTGCTTTGTGCCCACAATTATTACTATTTGTTCTTATTACTGTAAGCATATAATTTAACTAAATGATCACATGCTAATGAAATATGAGTGCAAAAAGGGAAAGATTATTGCATGTAAGAAAAATAAGTATGATGCTTTGCAAAGATCTGATAAAGATAAATATGAACAAACTAGGTGTGAGCAAAGCAAGACTGTGGACAATGTAGGAAAAATAATTCAAATCTAGAAGGATTCTATACTCAGGTTGATTGGTAAGTGCCTTAGATTTGTGTTCTTTTTTATAAACCAAACTGAAAATTGCAGATTTAATTGCATTGTCTATGCTCTACACAACATATGACTATGCAAAACTCAAAACATTTTAAAGTAAAAAGCTTCAGCTTTACAACAACAATAAAAAATGGCAACTAGATAAACAGTAAGTGAGACAAGAGTACAAGTTCAAGGAAGCTGAAATAGGATTCTCTGCAGCAATGCAACCACATCTCTCGTTCAACTAACTGCTTCCTCCAGGTAAGATTCCTGTCATCTGTTAAGGATGACATTGAGCACTGCCCCGAGTGCTCTTTGACCTGAGATATGCACTTCAATCTCAAGCTATTTCTTCCTGGTTGGCAAAGACTCAAAAAGTGTTCTTTTCCTGCTTGCTTCCCTGTCCTATTCTTACTATACATATACAGATTCTTTATTCCCAGCTTGGTTGTACTTAAGAGCATACCACAACCTACAAACTATATTTTCTCTTGGCTATCTGCTACCTAAGGAAGGGCTCAGACAAGAACTTAATCTTACCCCTGAAGTTCATGGGCAATTACTTGATCACATTCCAATTCTCTTAGCACCCTTTCCACTGAATATACTGTCTAACTAGGAAAGTGATTACCTGAACCAGTAAGACTCTTTTCCTATTCTAGTCATATTTTAATAATCAATGGCAATGATCCACTGGAAATGCACAGAAGCTACCATTAAAAGAATTTCCTGCCAAGGGCATTTGTACATTTAGATTCTAAAGCTTCTGATCTGACTACTTTTTATTCTACCATCTTAACTTCCCTAGCTACTATTGAACTCACTTCCCAACAACCTATTACATCCTTACCTCCCTCTGGTTTTCTAGGCCTTTAACTCAGTGCCTCCCCTAATTATGCTTGAACTCGGTTTACACATACCACTTTGACACCAAGTGAAAGGTGTTTTTCCTTCTGACATCAACTGTGAGTCCTATAATTCAAGTCAGTTCTGGCAATAAGAACCCCAAGTTAGCACAAGTCTCCTCAGGTTTAAGGGCTCAGTCCCACAGACTGCCCTCACTTTAGAAGCCAATTGTAAGCACCAGGTCCCAGGTGACCCACACTTCTGTGTAACTTGTATAGAAAGGCTGAAGTGTGAGGATCCTCCCCTCACTTCAGGTTCAATGGATTGCTAGAATGGTTAACAAAACTCCAGAAAAACACTTTGCTTACTATTACTAGTTGCTTATAAAGAATATAACCTCTTGGGCAGAGGAATAGGTAAAGAGGGTAGGATTTGTAAGGAACCCAAGTATAGGAGCATTTGTCCTCATGGAGTTGGGGGGCTCCATCCTTCTGGCGTGAGAATGTGTTTGCCAAATGTGAAGTTCCCTAAACCCATTTATTTAGAGCTTTTCATGAAGGCTTCATTAGATAATCATGATTAAATCATTGACCATCAGTGATTGCCTCAATCGCCAGTCTCTTTCCCTAGCTTAGAAGTTGTGGAGTGGGGCTGAAAGTTCCAAACTGCTAATCAGGACTTGGTCTTTCTGGCAAGCAGCCCCCACCCTGAAGCTTTCCAAGGGCCCACAAAGAGTAACTTCACAAGACCAGAAGACATCTCCAACACCCTCATACCCCCATAACTCAGGATTTTCCAAGGTTTTTCAAAGCTGTCTACTAGGAACTGGATATGAAAAACAAATGTCTTTCCATAATACCACAATACATTAATCTCTTCTTTCCTTTCTTTCTACTCTTCCACAGACTTCTATCATCTTACAAGTAATAGATAGTCACTTGTGACCTAGGTGACTGTTCCCCTCCCATTACCTCTTGGAAAAACTCCCATTTCTACTTCGCTTCCTACCTCTTTCCTCAAGTTTGTACTAGGTACTAGGCAGAATTTGAAACATTACATATTTTCAATCAGACTTCCTCTCTTGACTGTTGTCCTCAGGGAGTATCTGAAGTTTGTAAACTCTGTATACTAGGAAGAGCTATTTAATCTTCCTCCTGACAGTTTATGTAGGAGGGAATGGTTTATAGGCTCAACGTCTCCAGAAAGAATATTTGCCAAGGAACAAAAGTCCTATTTCTCAATATTTACTTCTGTTTTACTTTTAAAATCCTCCTTACTAACATCCCCCACTACTAAGAGTACAACTTTGCAACCCAATAGTTAAAAGTAGCAGAAATTAAAATTTAGCCTCTGCTTACATAAAAGCTGCTCCTACCTGAAGACGAGTAAACCCCTCTGAATCCTTTTTCTGACTCTGTGCTGACATAAATGGGTTTTATATACATATGGTTATTCCACAGAGGATAGGTCCAGAGATAGCCATGAGATGAGGACCTAGAACATTGGATTTTTTTATTATGTTCTCACATTTTCAAAATTTTCTCCTTTCATTGATAACCTTTTCAAAAAAAAACTGACCTCCGAAACAGCAAACAATCAGTTTATTAGTCAATAGTCATGTCCACTAACCAATGTGTTTCATTGATTAGGATATAATTTTTTCAAATATTTCATGATCTCTGGAATCAAGATGTATCTTACAGTGAATGATATCATAGGTTAATTTTTTTTTATTAGTGGCACATCTTAGATCAATGGCACATCTTAGATCAAATATAGTAAGTTTCTCTGATTGACCTCAGAGATAATCTATGTAAAGCATTTAGCATTAAATATGGCATATGGTGAGGACTCAAAAATTTTTAATTGTTGTCATCATTGACATCCTCATTATCTAGTAATAACAACAACAAAAGTTTCAGAAACAGAGATAAATCAAGTTAGAGTATCTAATGTATTCTCCTTATTCTACTTCTCTGAGTGCATTTTTGGGGGTTTCTTATCCGTCTTAATTTTCTAAAGTTTTCATTTATCTCCATATGAGAAAACAGTTAAGAACTCTGATGGAATTACTGAAGGTTGTGCTAAATAACTTAGCTCAGAGTACCCAAGTCCAAACAAGTTTGGATCTTTTCATCTCAATTGGCTTTAAGTAACAGTTTCTAGCACTATGTACCAAGTCAAAAAATAAATAAATAAATAAAGGAAACTCACTGGATAATGGAATTAACTATGAGACAATTCCATGGTTAGACGCTTACTTTTGAAAACAACTATAATCAATCATCTTTTTTTCAAGTGAAAGATCCGAATCAAAATCATATTTTCTATTTTTCTTGTCATTCTTCCACCCTCTGCCATTTTTTACTTTCTCCACAGTCTCTGAAACGTATTTCTACTTCAATTAGAAAACAATCACTAAAAAATTATAGTCCAAATTGATTTTACTAAACACACATTACTTGTACTCAATTTTACTTTATACTGTATCACAAACCATTCAAGTAGAATAATTGTATTTCTAGCAAATGAATATGCTAGTGTAAGGCCTACATTTCGATGAAAATTACAATGTAACTACAGTATTCCTAAAAGTAAAAAAAGAACGCAAACACGATATAGCTTTTGCTATTTTTATATATGAAATTCTTTCTTTATTCTGTTGATGTTTTTTTGTCTTTCTCTTATGTAAATAAGTTAATTGAAAGCACAGTATTTCATTTTTGTCATACTAAAATTATATAACCACCTATACTAATACTATTATGTAACATTCTCAAGGAAAACTATTAGGTATTCAATCTGGACCTTCCCCTAAACAAAACATTACTCAACAAATTTACTTAAACTATAAAATTCATAGTAGTGAATTTTTAAGTACTATATTATGATTAGAGAAATAATGGTTGGAAATTGATACGTGTACCTTATAATGATATACTGTTTATCTATAATTTTTAATTTTTTCTTATAAAATGAAGCTCCACAAACATAAAAAAATTTTAAAGTTATAAAAAATAAAATCATCTATCACAGACATGTTTATACTATATGTATAGCATTCCCCAAGGTCTTCTAGCTCCTCTAGTCTTTATGTACATATACATACTTTATTTTTCTAATATTGAGATTATAGCATACATGATTTTAGAACTTTTTTTAACAATCTAACAGGAGTATTCTTAATATCCTTGAACTTCAAAAACATGGTTTTTGAATGGCTACACAAATTTTCCATCATTTTTAAATATATATATATACCACAGTTTATTTTGCTAATCCACCACTATTGAATATTCATTACCATAATAATGCAGTAGTGAACATCTCTTTATCTTTCCTCTCGTCTATTGATTTATTTTTTAGGAAAAATTTCTTTAAGTTGAAAAATGCCAAGTAAAGGCATGTAAACATTTTCAACGCTTTTGACGCCCACCCCCAAACTGTCCTGCTTTCAATAATACATAAGAGGACAGTCTTACCAGAAACATCAAGTATTGCCAATATGATGGATATTAAAGTGTGACTCATTTAATTTCATATTATTTCATTTACAAGTAGGGTTAGTCACTTTGATATATTCATTTTCCATTTTTTCTTCTTTTTTGAACTGTCTGTTCCTAACCTTTGCCCATTTTCATTTGAAGGCATTTGCTTTTTATTATCATTGTGTAACTGTTCTTTATGTGAGTGATATAGCAAATGTTGGAAATACTTTTCTAGGTTCTTGCTTGTTTTTAAATATTATATCAAGTTTTTTTAACATGTAAAATTTTTTCATTTCACATATAAATTTTGTCAATCTTTTCCTCCATTATATCTTCCTCTTATTTGATATTAAGGAAAGCCTTCTTCATCCTAGTATCAAATGATTCATGTATATTTTCTTCTAAATATTTTATTAGTTTCTATTCAAGTATTTATTTTTTAAACTCATCTGAAATGCATTTTGCATATAAGATAAATAGAAAGCTAATCATCTTTCCTCCAAAATTATTCTAACACATCCAATTTAAACTTTTCAGATTAAACATATCATCAGTGGTCCTTTCACACCTTACTTAACATTGTCTTTAACATATACTGGCATATACTATCTTTTGGCTTCTTTCCAGAGTACAGGAAAAGATTTTCCTTCATTCCTTGCTTATTCTACTAGCACTATAAAATAAGAAGATCAACATAACTTCCTACATATTATAAAGTATTGATTGATGTTTTGGCTCATCGTAAAACACAAGAATACAGTATTACATTAAAAAGTGAATTCAATTCCTCTACCATTGAAAAAATTCAAAATTAAAAACACAAGATGAACCATCAGGGTGGCACCTATAGCTTTAGCAGCTAAGGTACCAGCCACATACACCACAGCTGGCGGGTTCAAACCCAGCCCGGGCCTGCCAAACAATGACAACCACGACAAATAAAAAAAAAAAAAAAAAAATTCTGGGTATGGTATGTGGCAGGCGCTTGTTGTCCCAGCTACTTAGGAGACTGAGGCAAGTGAATCACTAAACCCAGGAGTTTGAGGTTGCTGTGAACTGTGATGCTATGGCACTCTACCCAGGGCAATAGCTTGAGGCTCTGTCCTAAAAAAAAAAAAAAAAAAAAAAAAGAACCATCTTTAAGATGCCTGTGTATAATATCCTCTTTTCTACCAATGCAGTATAGACTGGGCTTTGATTAAATGTCGACTCGCCTGGGCCTTACTTCAGTTTCACTCTCCAGTGTGATATGATACTATTCCTGTGCGTTTTCTAAGCCATCTGAACATTCCAAACTATAGCCCTATAACCTCATGCATATCCCCACTAACCTGAAAGAATCTCAGAAGATATCTATCCCCTCAGATATCATTTTATTCCTATCACCTAGTCTATAGAAAGCTAGTAAGCAGTTTGTAAATATTTGTTAAATGAATGAATGACTGCAAGATTATAAGTAAAGACTTCCAATCTCTTTCAGGTCTGCCACTTACTAATGATTTCAACAGTGAACAAGTCATTGAACCAGTTTAGACTATGGTGTCCAATTCAGAAATGAGTAATTTCTTAGTAAGGTAATCTATTTAGTCTGCTCAAGCTCAAAATTCTGTGATAATACTACCTCTACTTTCAAAACCCAACCTTATATATTCTGCCACTACACCCACCTACTGGGTCACATTTCCCTGTCTCCACCAGTTTGGCCCTCACAGAGTTCTCGACCTTCTCCAATGCACCCCACTGTCCATTTAAAGTTTTCTTACATTGTCTATGATGGTCATACCACCCCGACATACCTAATCTTGTCTCATCTCAGAAGCTAAGCAGGGTAAGGCCTGGTTAGTACTTGGATGGGAGACTGCCCGGGAATAGAGAGTGCTTATAGGCTTTTAAAAGTAAAAAATATATATATAAAATAAAATGTTCTTACTCTGATCTCCATAGGACTGTGATTTGCCATTTATGTCTGAAATCTAAATATGCCTTTTAATGTGCCTTCCCACTGGGTGCCATTTCACACCTATAATCCTAGCACTATATGGAAGGCTCAGGCAGGAGGATCACTTGAGGCCATGATCATGAAACCAGCCTAAGCAACACAGTGAAACCATGTCTCTACAAACCTTTTTAAAAATTAGCCAGGCAGAGTGCATGCCTGTATAGTCCCAGATACTCAGGAGGCTAAGGCAGGAGGATTGCTTGAGGCCATGAGTTAGATCTTGCAGTGGACTATGATAATATCACTGCTGTCCAGCATGGGCAACAGAGCAAGAGACTGAGAGACTGTCTGTGGCCCCTGCCCCCCAAAAGCCTTCCTTATATGTAAGTCATAGAGTACATGACTTAGTGGGGAGATGTTAGTGATGTGAGATGTTCAGGCAGGAAGGAAAAGGAGGAGCTCTCAGCCTATCTTGTTTACCCAATGTCTCATCTTTGGAAAAGTACACAGCATTAGATATGACTGCATGTCTATTCTCAAGTAAAATATCTCTGTAATAAAAATTATTAGTATTATTTTATAATTTTGGAACTTCTCTTGTTTCCATAATGATCAATAGAAATGACACAATTTAAAAAAACAAAACAAAACACAATTCTTCAGAGTCACACCAGAAAAGAAAAATAGCAAAGGATTACACTGATAATCCCTTCTCAATTATATTCTAATGAGGAAAGGCTTATTTGGGAGGTCTTTTTTTTTTCTTTTTTGTTTTTTTCCATTTCCTTGCTCTAATCTTCACAAAATTTTTGGAATAACTTAACTTTGGATCTGATAGATTTGCTTTTATTTTTTAAGGATTTGATGACATGTGGTGAGATTATTTATTCTATTGAGACACCTTAAAAATTTAGCCTCTTGTTTTAAATATAACCCACTAAATTATAACGAGTTAAAATAAATTCTAAAAATAAATACATTCCAACGTGCCAGTGACTATTTATATATAAATTATAACGGTTGTATTTTAACTCAAATATTTTCTGATTGCCAACCTGTGCTAAGTGTTATATGATAATGTGCAAAGGAAATTAAAATCAAAATTTTGATTGCCTCCAAGGAGTGTACATTCTGGTAAGATAGGCCTGTACTCAACTAACAAAAACACACACAGCAGAATAAAATGGTTCTTTAAAAAAATAAAACCTGTTGTGGCACAAAAGTAAAATTTTAGCATTAAAATAATCTGTTAGGATTTAAGTAGCTAAATATAGCTAATATAACTCTAATATCCTTTCAAATTTCACAATACTTCTTTAAGCTATTTATAAGAGAAACACTAGATTACACTTCCTGCAGTACTCTGGAAATATGGTCTTTGTCTGGTAGTGAACCACTGCTTACTATTTAGGAAAGTATTCAAATATCCACGAAGACTGAATGAGAAAAATGTGAGGCAGGTCATGATTATACTGGGCAATTCAATTGGTAAAACATGGACTGGACAGCTCCATACAAAGTCAGGGGAAGGAATAGTTTGAGCTACTATTAAAAAACAGAATTAGAAAATCTATAATTTCATTATCAAATCATTTTTTATTTAGAGCCTACAATATTCCAAACTTAATGCTAAGTTGATGAGCAAACTCTAGGAAAATGTTACCTGGGAGACTGTCTCCTATGTTATAAATTTGTGTTTTTAAAACAAATAATAGTAGCCAGGAGCAGAGGTGTACATCTTTAGTGCCAGCTACACAATAGGCTGTGGCAGGAAGATCATTTGAGTCCAGAAGTTCAAGGCTATCATGTGCTATGATTGCACCTGTGACTAGCCACAGCACTTTAGCCTGGGCAACTCTCATCTCGAGAAACAAACAAACACAAATAATAATAATAACAATAATAATAATAATAATTTAAGAAACCAATCCCCTTCATTAATTAACCCTATATGTGTCACAGCTAAACAAAACTAAGCAAAAGCCTACTGTTCTGAAGATATCTTTCTGTGAAACACCTCATCTGGAATTCTTGGACCCTGATATCAAGCTCTCTTCTTGAATAATGTATAGATTATTAACCATTATGGGTTTCATTAACCCATAATGAAATGGAATCACCCTTTTCCGTAATTGTCGGTTGTATTTACTTGCTCAAACACCTGAAAAAGCTTAATTTACTACAAAATCAAATTGAAACTCCTCAGGATGGCATTCAAAACCCTCAGTTTCCTATTATCTTCCCAAAAGAAATTTTCTGTTCTAGCCACAATGCTCAAATAGTTCCACAATCACATTATGTTTATTTAAATCTATTTACATTTGGTTTTTCTATGGTCAACCTCACATAGCAAATCCTTTTCCTCCTAGCCAAACTCTTTCCAGCTCAACTCAAGCACCATTCCTTCCAGAAAATCCTATTAGGTCATCCACATCCAAACTACTTTCTTCCTTAGTGTATATAAAGTTCATTCCGGCAATTAATTTTATGCTGTTTTAAATTACTACCAGCTGTTGTCATACCAACTAGGTCAAAATTCTTAAAGTCATGTTTATCTACTTATTTTATTCTTCCTAGGATATTTAGTATATCAATTCATGAATAGTAAGTATTCAAAATGCAGGGTGGCCATAAAGTTCATGTGCAATAGTAGTTGCACTTTATTAAACTTTATGGCCACTCTGTATACATTGGGTCTAAAGACAGTCTAACAATAATCTTGGCTAATGACCTTTCTTTTGCATATAAAAAAAAAGTAAAGATGTTATTTCAAAATTACATAGTTTGAGAGTCAAGCCCAAAATGCAAACTCCATATTTTTCAGGTTGTAAAGAAACCTGCAGAGGGGTAGCTTCCTGCAAATACTGTTCAGGTTGGGAATCCTTTGATTTAAAAGGTAGCTCAATTCTGAATATAGAGTTGCCATCATAGATAGATGTTAAATACTATTGCACAAAAGTAGTCATGCCACTTTGAAGTTTTTGAAGAGACATTACTATACAGGGGCATACTTGGAAACAGCCCAAACACATATACTATGTACTAATTAACTAACACCAGTGACAGCATAACCCAGAAGGAGCTTTATCATAAAGGCCTGAAATATGCACTATATTTAACACTACTCCATCTCACAATACTTAATCTATTTCAATAGAAAATAAATGGCTATATGAATACACACTAGTGAATCTATTTTCTAAAATATTTTGGAGTACAAAGGATATAAATTCATCTGAGTATATAACAAGCATATCAAGGAATCAAGTTCAGCATGGTATAATTAAAAATGCTCACCACACAGAGTTGAAATATAAGGGGTGCTCAGTGGAATTACTAAACAGTTTTTTAGCGAACAGGGTTTTTCCAACTGCTACTGTAATTATAGTGAAAAGTTTTATATCCTAATGATCTCATCTAGAACACACTGAATTTGACAGAATATAAATGCATTCAAATATAATAGGCACATAAGGAATACCAATTATGACTACCATCTTTCCACAAATTACAAACAACTTTCAAGAGTTTTAAATGCTTTTTGAAACTCTCTTTTGCCATTTAAGAATAAGCAACCATATATAACAACTCATGGAAAACTCAAGCACTGTAGCTGTTTTAGTGAAAAGAGGTAAAAAGAATGTCTATAAACTCCATTTCTTAAGCATTTGAAAAAATTTAAGTTTGGAGAAGATGGCATTTCATTCCTAAGGTTTTATACACTAAAAATAAAATTTATCCTAAATTTTCACATTTGACAAAAGTAATAATATCAAAAAGCAGCCCACAATTCCCTAAAGGAATTATGTCAATTGGTATTTCTTAAATTAATTCAGTGACCTACAATAATGTGAGTTCTTGATACATAATGTCTGTCTGTAAGCAATACAAAAATTTTGTAATCACTTCTGGTGTATGAAATCAAAAAAGCAACCCCCACCCCCCCAGCATATACCTTATGTAGTTCCTTAATTGTTGCTTTACCTTGTGCCTATTGCTTATAGCAAAGTCAGAAAAAATGTGTCACAAATCACACCAGGTGTAGATTGCAAGAATGCCAATTCTACAAATTTGACACAGTATAAGTTTAAACAAGATTTCTGGTAATATCTAATCAGCCATCTTTCTGACCTAAGACATTACAAGTCTGTGAAATCCCTTTCACCAACTATGGTACAAGGAATTTCATATTTGATTATAGTGGTCATTTTTAGTTACTTAATAGAAAATGTGCAATGACATTCTTTTATAAATTCAAGGGATTCAAGAAATAGAAAAGCTCAAATTTAAAGGATTTATCTGTTACCTCTGAACTCTCTTCCTCTGCTTTTACTGTTACTGAGTATATAGGTGCTCTTAAACCAGAGACCAGCTAAAAATTCAGAAACAAAAAATTCCAATTACATTATCTCAACAAATAACCTCACACATATCTAGATTATATACAAAAAGAGCATATTGAAACAATGCATTAAAAATTTGGATTAGAACTTCACAATCACATGTCTCAAAAGTTATAAGCATTTCACATGATACTATAACATAAATTCTACAGAATGAATATTGAAGTATAATATCAGAGAAACAGTATGTCTAAGACCAAAGGAGATTAGAATATTACATATTGAATTTTTTTAATAATTTTATTAAATCATAATTGTGTACATTGGTGCAATCATAGGGCAGAATGTGCTTCATATACAATCAGAAACATTTTGATCGTACTGTGAGAGATAGCCCTCATAGCATTTTCTTAATCACTATATAAA
>CAUYRH010145106.1:0-13304 GCA_963574655.1 Perodicticus potto
GTAGTCCCAGCTACTTGGGAGGCAGAGGCAGGAGACTCGCTTGAGCCCAGGAATTGGAGGTTGCTGTGAGCTGTGATGTCACAGCACTCTATCCAGGGTGACAGCTTGAGGCTCTGTCTCAAAAAAAAAAAAAAAAAAGAAGAAGAAAAGAAAAGCAGGACCTGAATACCTCACATGGTTCTAACCATGAATAGATTAGATGTGCATGGACAAAGTGAAATTAGAAAAGAAATAAGCTGAAATATTAGTGAGAGTTTTACCTGGGATTAAGGATGAGTTTTTAGAGTTCTTCTTGATACTTTGCTGTATAGTCTAAATAAATATCCATAGTCTCCCATAAATACCCATATTTAATCAGAAACTTAAGGATTTTATTCACCTAGTATGCCTCTTTAATTTTATGATTTTCCAGAATACCATTAGTAAAGGTTATATTTTCACTGCTGTCATATCCCTGGCTGTCCATTTCATGTCAGAGTACACCCCACACTATCAAGCCTGCCCCTCCCAGAGGGCCCCACGGTCTCAGCCCACCTGCTGTTGTACGTGGACATTCTCTTCTGGCCAAACTGCTCCTCTTAGGGTTTCCGAACCAGTCCTATGTTTATGTTCTTGAACCTAACTCTCAAATGGTTCAGAACACACGCACACATGCACGTGTGCACAGAAAGAGGGAGTGCAAATATAGCAAGATGTTGGTGATCCCTGGAGAATCAAAGCATGCTCGTAATTTTACAGCTCTTCTGTACTGGAGCTGGGCGCTTCCCAAATAAAAATCTGGGGAAGTAAAGGAGCAGTTTGATATAGTGTTTACAGGCACAGGCTCTGCGTGAAATCACCTTAGTTCACATCCCAGTCCCACCACCTATTAATTGGGAAGTAGCGACATTAGGCAAGGCACTTACTTTCTAAGACTCAGATTCTTCATCAGTAAAATGGGGATAATGAAAATCATAGTGGATTATTTCCTACAGGTGTCCGGAGGATGGGATGAATGTGTGTAAAAGGCTTGGCAAAGAGTCTGGCACACCCTTGATCATGGTCAACTGTTAATATCAGTGTTAAATGGCAGAATCACATTCTTAACCAGGAGTATTCATAGTACTTTCTAGTTCTCAGTGCTACTCACCCCAGGACAACTGGGTAAAATGCTGGGGCTTTGGGATCTTTTACTTGCACGCTTCTCTCTCTGCCACTGACCCCAGGAGCTGCTACAGTACAGTGTCAGTCCTGCTGTTGTCCATAACTCCAATTCCTGGCACAGAAAAAGCACCCAATAAACACCAAAACCCAAAATGAGAAACCTGAAGAGTTCAAACTATACTTTCAAGAACAAAGAAAGTTCTTTTCATCAGGCACAAGTTTTGCTGAGGCAGCCGCCGTATTCCCACAGGCTTCTTTGAGCTAAGGCATCCCCTTGATAAATTAGCTGTGCATATAGGCATCCTGCAGTTGGCATGGAAGAGCAATTTAATTTTCCATTAACCCTGATTTCTGTGCCAGGGGGCTAGCCTGCCTCTTGCTGAGAGGATTATTCTGGCCAGACCTATCATTATCATGGGTGATGATCCTGCCACGAAGTGACCTCTCAAGAGAATGGGTCCTTAGATCCTTGGAACCGTTTGATAAGGCAGGCATGTGGCCCCTGGGTGTAGGACTGCTTTTCCTTAGGAATTAAGTTTATACAAGTAGATTCAGGAAAATTCAAAGCAGACTGTCAGTCTGTCCCTGGCAGAAACTTTCAAGACAGAGTACAACTAGAAATGCATTGAGAGGGAGGTAAGGCAATCCTTATTCATGCACATAGAGAAAGAGAGGTGAGAAAAGGGGGACAGTATGGAATCCTCTGAGCCTGAACCAAAAAAAAAGAAAACAACCTGAAGTTTTGATTGAAGAAGACACACTTACTCAAAGAGAGTGAACATTTGTGAAACATCTGGGCAGAGTACTTCACATTCATTATCGCATTGATTCATTGCAAGTACCCTATAAAACAAACAATGACAGAGTCTTTTTCCAATTGAGAAAAGTGAGATTCTGGAAGATTAAAAAGAACTTCCCAAGGTCATAGGCAAGCCAGATTTGAACTCTGAGTTTTTACTGAGAGTAAAGTTCTTTTCGTCAGGTACAAGTTTTGCTGATGCAGCCGCCGTATTCCCACAGGCTTTTTTTACTCTTTTCCAAGGACAAATACAAAAACATAGTTTAAGCCTGTTAAGAATAACATCATACTTACCTGAAATTTATCTCCCAAAATTGTAAGAACAGGAAAGAGGCTTTTAAAACATGCTCTGAGAGACAGTGGAAATGAATAGTGTCTGAGCCAGCTTGGGAAAACCCTCTAAAGGAAGGGCAAGCACAGCACTTTTCTTCTAGTTTTCTCACATCTGCCCCAGTGGGTGATATCTGAGACTGGAGTACGATGGTCCAGCATCACCAGGAGGCTCACATGAGGTCAGGAGCTTGTCCAGACAGCTCTGACTACTTCATATCAGTGGGGTTCTAGCTTGTAGTTCAGGAAATTTTAATTCCACAGGTTAGAAAGAACCAACAGAGGGAATGAGAGCATATGGTCAGCAGAGGCACAGAAAACTACACAGTCGAGAAGGTGTAGCCTGGGCCAATTGTTATTAATGGTACAAAGAGAGGTCTCTAAGGCAATGTATAAATAAGCACACTTTCAACTACTGGACAAATCCTAGAGCGGATTATTAAACCAATGGTTTGGGAACACTTGGGAAGGAAAGCAGAGATCAACAAGAGAAGTTCTACTTTTTCAGAGAGTGAACAGTCCAAGAGATAGCTACCACCATAGCATGCCTGTGCATCTGATGGGCTGCAGGCTGGAGACTGTGGATTCCAGCAGCTTGCAATTGCCCCCATCAGCCTTGAGAGTGCCCATGGCATAACCTTTGCAGGGATTTTCCAAGGCCTCGCACTTGGGCATCAATCCCAAGTGACTTTTGAGGTGTGTGTTGCCACCATCCAGCACACCCCCCCCCCGATTGATGACGCAGAGATAGCACCGCAGACGGAATGATTTGTCAGAAAGGCAATGGCTGATGCTCTCTCAGGCATTCAGCAAAAACCCATCTTTACTAAGATTCTTATATACTCCAAATCATCAGATAACAATGTCCAAGAATAAAGAATACAAAAGGTAACAGAAACTGTCGTAACAATTCCTTGTTAGCATTAATGCAGCAAAAACACAGTACACACCTTTCTAAACTAAGAATGTCCTGCTTGGAGATAAAGAACAATGGACATAAACAACAAAGGCACTGGGTTGTCTGTCTTGCTTGCCTACTTTCCTATATGATTAACTGAAAGCTATTGTGTAAGTTTCAGTAAGGGGACAAAGTGCAGCGGCCCACTCCGCCAAGCAAGTAACCGATTCCCAGCTTCAACTTGGCGGGCCCCTCCAGCACATTCTTTCCTTTAGGGCATAACTGCCTGCTTTTTCAACTAAGCCACATCAGTGGCATGGGAGAGAATTTTCCCCCCCAAATTTTCCCCCACTTCTAGCCCAAGTACTTAAAATGTCCCTTCTCAGGGTTGCATACCTCAAGGAGCACAAATGAAACCAGTTAGTTTTACACGGGTGTAGGAGACCACACCCCTTCAGGTGTGGCCCTGAAGAGTCATTCTAAGAACTTGGGCACTGTGGGGAGATACCCAGAGGCACTTACCAAGCTCTCAACTTGTCCTGCTAAGCACTTTTCACTTTTGACATGGGGTAGAGACTAAAAGCAGGATTCCCAGTGGTTACAGAGTAGCCTGAAGTCACACCATCTAGATTTGAATCTCAACTCTACTATTTACTAACTTCTGACCTAGGGCAAATTAAATCCCTTCCCTGTGCTTCAGTTGCCTCATTGACAAAATGGAAATACTGGGAATAACCTCAAAGATGTTATTAGCATTAAATGAGCTGTGCCGGGAAAGACTTGGCCAGATCCTGGTGTACAGGTAGGTGCTCAGCACATGTGAGGTCCTATTACTATTAGGAAAGACAGGTTCTTGTACAGAGAGTGATTAGCTAAATATGCCCCCAAATGGAAGTTGCTGCATCTTGTTACATAGTATAATGCATTATTCACCAAAAGAGGTGCTACAGCAGATTGTCTTTAGAAAGAAATGCTATACAGAGGGTATGAGAATGTTTTCCCTGATGCTTCTGACAGCAAATGAGAGAGATTTTCCCTCCTGATATGAACCAGTTCTGACACCAACTGGGTGTCCCACAATTTATTCCAATTTGAACACTAACTACTCAAAGTTAGCCCAGTCCGCACAGATTAGGGGATCAGTCTTACAAGACTGTCTCATTCAGAGGCCAGTCACAAATAGAGTGCCTTGGCTGTCCACACTTCTGCCTGACCAACAGGGAGTTCCCATGACTTCCCTCCACCCCAGTATGATAATTTTCTAGAATGACCCACAGAACCGAGGAAAACACTTTACTTAATATTGCTCCAGTTTATTATAAAGGGTATGACTCATAAATAGCCAAGCAGAAGAAATCCATAGGGAAAGGTATGGGGGTGGGGGTGCAGAGTTTCCATGTCCTCTCTCAGTACCTTGAAGGGTTCACCAACTCAGAAGCTCCCCAGACCCCATCACTTAGGGATTTTCATGGAGATTCCATTATATAGGCATAATTGCAAACTCACTGACCATTGGTGGTTAAACTCAGCTTCCAGCCCCTCTCCCCTCTGCAGAGCTTGTGGGATGGGGCCGAAAGTTCCAGTTTCCAATCAAGGTCTGATCCTTCTTTGAGCAGCCCCCATCCTGAAGCTATCTATAGGCCCAGCAAGAGTTGCCTCATTAGGACAAAACAGGCTCCTATCGCCCCATCACTCAGGGAATTCCTAAAGTGATAGGAACTCTGTGCCAAAGACCAAATATTTTTATGTGATACGACAGAAGATTCAAGCATGAAATAGAAAGTGGGTGGCACTAGATAATCCCCAATCTCTTCCTGACCCTTAGAAAATGAGACTTTGTATTTGAATTTGTGAAATCAAGGAGGGGTGTGGAACAGCAGGGCATCGAGACCTGACACAGGACAACTCCATGCAGTAGTCTCCATGGGCATGGAATAGAAGGTGTGTCTTTTTTGTTTGTTTGTTTTTTTTTTTTTTTTGAGACAGAGTTTCCCTATGTCGCCCTGAGGAGAGTGCCGTGGCCTCACAGCTCACAGCAACCTCAAACTCTTGGGTTTAAGCCATTCTCTTGCCTCAGCCTCCCACATAGCTAGGACTACAGGCACCCACCACAACACCTGGCTATGTTGTTGTTGTTGTTGTTGCAGGCCTCGTTGTTGTTTAGCTGGCCCGGGTTGGGTTCAAACCTGCCAGCCTTGGTGCACGTGGCCAGTGGTACGGGCACCGAGCCAGGTGTGTCTTGAAGCTGCAGATGCTTAGCTGGCCCCAGCTTCTATTTAATGTGTCTTAGGGATGGGGAGGCTGGTATGGGATGATGGAGATTATGAGCAATCAGGTCCACCTAAGCTACCTTTGGCTCTGCAACTGGGAGAGATGGAACAAGCCTGGGGAGGAATCCCAAAGTTGGTCCAACACGCAGTGTGGGGTTGTTTGCTTTGCAGACTTATCCCTCGATCCCCATCGCCCAGGTCCTTTCAGGAAGTTGGCTGGCACACACGTATATGGGCAGGAAGAGCTATGGAAACCTAGGAAGGAACTCTGCATCAGAGTTGACATGATGAGGATCCAGAAAAGCACTGTGGTTAGGAAGATAATCCATCACCTCTCCATCTGTGGAACCAGGAGTGATCCAGAAAACTAAAGCCTCTTCCTGGCCCCTAGTGGGGCTCTGACAGAGTTTAGGGGAGGATGTCAGATTTCCACAGGGCATGGAGTGGGAGGGACACTGAGGCCTTATCCCAGGATACTGAGACCAGCAGTTATGAATCTTTTCAGTCTCAGGATCCCTTTACACCCTTGAAAAATAGTAAGGATCCAATGAGTTTTGGGGTATACCCTTTTAGGAATTAAACTAAGAACTTGAAAAATATTTAAAGTTAATATTTAATTTTATTTATTTTAAAGTGGTAATAAATCCATCACGTGTCAACAACAATAACATATTTTTTGTGAAAAACAATTATATTTTCCAAAATAAAATTATATTGAGAGAAGTGGCATTGTTTTGTATTTTTGGTAAATCTTTAATGTCTGGCTTAATAAAGGCAGTGGGAATCTCATAGCCATCTCTGCGTTTAATCTGTTGTGATAACATATGTCCTATAATCTCGGGAAAATTCCACCTTACACTCATGGGAGAAAGAGAGTGAAAAATACAAATGGTTAGTCCTATGATGGAAACAGTTTTGACTCTCCAAGCCTCTACTTTGACAAGTCGCCACTCTCGATCTCAGTGAATTTCTCTGTCTCTCTGATTTGTCTTTGATCTTTTTCTTTCCCCTACGTGTGACAGAACAGTGGGTGGTGAAGTACAGGACAGTTGCACTTTGTTCAAATTGGATCTTTCCAAATATTTCATAGAATTTAACCCTCCCCCAAAGACATAAGACTATGTCAAAGGACATTGAATATTCTGAGCTAATGGCCGGTCTGCCAATTGGTAATAGAATAAATGCAGTTTGTGACCCTCTGACCCAAGGAGTTTTGAAATGAGGAGAAATCCTGAGTGAACTGCTGATTTAGAGGGGAGCTGGTGTCATTTCAGTAAGTCACAAAAATTAAGGTTATATTACTATTTCTATATTACACTCTTTACGTTTTCAAGGTTCAGGCTCTTCACTGTGGAGAGAGAGGCAGGGGAGAGGCAGGGGAGAGGCAGGAAGGGAGAATGGCAGGGGCAGAGAGGTAAAGCTCCTTGAAGGCAGCACCTGTGCAGAGTAGATATGCTATAAATGTGAAGTGAAATCTTTGCCCCCTGAGACCTTCAAAGATAGAACTTCCCCTCCTTTCTTTCGTTCCTCTGATTGTGGCTCGAGTGGATGAGCTGAAACTTTGTCTAAGGCCTGGCACTATTAGGGCGCTCTGTGGAGTTCCTTCCTCCCCAGGTCTGGCGCTCACTGCGCCCGTGGCGTCTGAGTTCTGGGAGGACACACGGGAGCGGGGTGCAGGTGCACCTCTCAGGTGTGAATCGCTGGCTCATGAGAGGAAAAGCAAAATGGCTGAAAGCACACTCATTAGTGGAGCGGTTTTTAGGAACTGAGCAGGACACTCTGCTCCCAGACGGCTAGTATTCCGCAGAACCCTCATTCACGGTGTCTGATCCCATCATGCCTAATGCCCATTATTTCACGCTCATTCTGGGCATGAGGTTCTGTGAACAGCAGACAGGTGTGGTATTTGAGAGAAGAAGACCAGTCTCTGTTGACAGGAGGAAGACACTTGTCTCGAGCAAGTAACAGTCATCATTAATAACGCACAAGGTGGTGGGGGCGAGTCATCAACACATACTAATTTTTCTAAGGGCATCGTCTTTCCCCCTGCAGGAGCTGTTTGGATATAACGAGCTTCATGTATTTTAGTCCCAAATGTAGATGCAAGGAAACCATGTGCAAAGTAGAACCTTTAAGTCAGACTCTTAGTTGGGACTTCCTTACTTTCTTTTCTTTTTTAACTTAAAAGTGTGAAATAATTACGAATTCACATGGAGTTGTAAGAAATAATATAGAGATCCCATGGGCCCTTTAGCTTATTTCCTCCAATGATAATAACTTGCAGAACTGTAGTAGAATATCACAGTTCGGACTTTCTTTTTTATTATTATTTTTTTAAGACAGAGTCTCACTCGATCACCCAGAGAGTGTGAGTGGCTACAGTGCTGTGGGGTCATCCTAGCTCACAGCAATGTCAAACTCTTGGGCTCAAGTGATCCTGCTGCCTCAGCTTCCTGAGTAGCTGAGACTACAGGTGCCCACCACGACACCCAGCTATTTTTCTATTTTTGGTAGCTACAAGGTCTTGTTCTTGCTCAGGCTGGTCTCAAACTCCTGAGCTCAAGCAATCCATCCACCTTGGCCTCCCAGAATATTAGGATTACAGGACAATTCAGACTGTCTTAAAAGGCTCAGAGGACCCTTGAGACTTTTCTGACCCCAGAAAGAAAAAACTCTGGGGGAAAGTGAACTGTCTCCCTTTGGAACTAAGGTCCATCAAGTAAGAAACTGGAGGGCACAGGGGTACATCAGGCTCCCCAGCAGATACTGGTGCCGATCCCAGCTCCTCACTTACTGAGTGAGCCTTGGCCACTTACCTTTTAGAGCCTTGTGTCTCCATGTTGGCTTGTATAGCACTTACCATGTGTTGGTCACTGTCGTAGGAAATTTCCATAAGAACTCATTTAATACCAACAGCCCTATAATGAAGATAGTATTACCAGTTCCTACTTTTCAATGAGGTCATCCAGCTAATAAATGGCATGGTTGTATATGTGACCCAGATAGTACACATCCCAAATCCACATTCTTCACCACTGTCTTGTATCCTTTTTCCTCTTCTATGAGGCAGGGTCAGTAGCATCTCACTCCTATGAAGTTTTATAAGACAAAAATACTCAGCACAGTGCCAGGCGTATAATAAATACGTGCCAGCATGTGTTTGATCGCATTGTTACTATACTTCATCTAGAATTTTCTGAGTATCCATGACTTATGACCCTGATTAACAACAGCTTCCATTTTGGCCACATACTATGTGCCACATCTTCATTCAGCCCACCCAACTACCCAAAAGGTGGAGTCCCCTATATTTAGACAAAAATAACCCCTAACAACCAGAGAGAAGAAATCTGGCACAGGTGGAGAAGGGATTCAAAACCAAGGACTGCGTGTCAGAATTGCAATACCTGAAGGAACTTCAGGGAGACCAACCTCGCTTTGCACCCAGCTCAGGACTTTCCTGTGGAATAGTCACTTATCTACCATGAAAAGCCTGGTGACAGGGCACTTATTCCCTACACCGTGGCTCTCACACTCAACGCATCTCTCACAGGTTTCCTTGGGACCCTGATCTGCTGATCCAGGGACCACACCTTGAGAATCACTGCTCAAGGAAAACATCTTGGGGTGGCTATGGCAGAGGTAAGCCTGAGACAGACTTCCCTGCAGGCTCTGCACCCAAGTATTTCCCTTCGATGCAATTCACAAATCCTTGTCTATGTGATCATCCTTCCTCCAGAGAAGGCTCCTGTGATTTCATGATCTCAACTATCTCTGACTGGAGCCTAAACCCCTTCCTGGACCAGTGAGCAGAACTCGCCCTTTCAACATTTTCCAAAATAGCATCTACTGTTGCTTTTCTGATTAAAAATAAACAATACGACCTGCCTATTATTGAAAATTTAGAAAACTACTAAAAACAAAAAGGAGAATATGGGAGAAAATTAAAATTAACCATCACCCCATTGTTAAAATTTTGATACATTTTGGTATATTTCCTTAAAGCTGTTTGCTCTCTTGCGTGTTGGAATATGTTGGGTATAACCCTTAGAATGCTGAAAATGTGCTCTATACATGGGAGCTGCTATTGTTTTTATTATAAGATTCAAAGAAAGAACTGAGGTTTGCTAAGGACAGCTTCCTGGGTGGGATGGGCAGCCCTTTGAGCCAACAGAGAAAACATAGGCACAGAGGTAACAATCATCATTGTCTGTGGAGTACACAGTGACACAGTCGAAAACAGATATGAGTCAGTTGACTGGAGAGCTGTAACTGGCCAGCCTGTGTCCTCTAAGGCACTAGGGAGCCATTGCATATTCTTGAGCAGGAAATGACTTAACAAAAGGATTCCCCAAATGTCAACCAGGCGATAGAAGACAGGGTAGAGTGGAAGGGAAGAGCAAGAAGAGGTGGAGTAGTCATGGGAATGCAAGTGGGGAGCAGCCCTGGGGTCCCACCCTGTGCCCTGTGGTCAGGGCCATGGTGTGGCATAGATGGGTCTACTTCTGAGCCGCCAGGATGGAGAGGGACTGGTTAAGCTTCACCATAGCGATAATGAGGAGGCCGCCAGTCAGCAGGAAGGTAGGCCAGAAGAGGGAGAAGAGGAGGGCTTGGGGCCCATAGAGGCGCCGGTATAGCACACTGGTCTCATTCTCCTGCGTCGTTGAGAAGCAGTAGAAATGCTGGTGCTTGTGGAAGTTGGCTCTGACCTCCTCCACGTCGGCCCGTGCCGTCTGGTAGTTGTCCAGGCTGTCTGGGATGTAGGAGCACTGGAGGGGAGAAGAGATAGCATCCGTGGGGTTGAAGGTCCCTGTTTCTCAGGACCCAGGAGTATGGGCCCGGGATGGATGGAGTAAAGGAAAATGCCAGCTTCGGCATCCAGCCTAAAGCTTGGCAGGCTGCACAGTGCACTGGCCTGGAGGGCGCATTCTCATTTGTGCCGTTTGTGTGGATGGTGGCCCCAAACTGTTCAGTGGACACTCCGCACACAGCTGGACATGTGTGCCCTCACCCCAGTCCTGGCTCTGCTTCTATTGGTTCTAAGCTCTTAGGCAACTTGCTCACCCTTTCTGAGCCCTGGTATCTTCATCACTTAAATGAGTTAATAGCAAGATTGTCCTCGAAGGATACCATTAAAGAAGGACTCCAAACATACTTGTCTAAGGAAACCAGTGGGTGACACAGGCCAAGTGGGGTCTGTACGTGTATTCAGGGCAAAGGTCATGTGTTCAATTGCCTGTGTGGCTCCAGTATGTAATGTGAGTGAAGCAGGCAAGGCAATGACATGATAGGTGCCAAATGACACTTGCCTTGGTGCCAGGGAAAATTGTCAGGGAGTGGCGAGGCCTGGGGAAATAGAAAGAACCATCTGCGTCCAGACTGGCAGTCACCACTCCCTCTGGACAGCAGAGGCTAGGCCAGCCAGAAGAGTCAGCTCGGATTGTCAGACTGCTCACATTTCAAGAGAAGTCGGAAAACCTAATTTTAATGTGAACTCTCACAATTTGAAAATATGGGCAAAAATTCCAATTGAAATGCTTTGAGGTATCACCCTCTGTGAACCCAACAAAATACGTTGGCAAGCCAGTATCAGACACTGGGATCCAAAGGAAAGTGAGAGTGCACAAAAGAGCTTCGTGTGGGCAGAGCACGATACACATTTAATTTGGACACCGATCATTATTGTTAGGAACGTTCTGGCCTGCTCAGATGAGGCCCAGCTGGAAGTTCAACAAAAATGGCACAAAGTGCAATTCCTGGTTTTATCTCTGTTTTGTGCTGGGAGGCCTGAATATTGCTGGTGTGATCCTCTGGGAAATACTCTGCAAGTATGGTCCCTGCCACCACCCGCAGCAGAATAGCTGCAGGGCTGTACAGGTCCCTGCTCACTCTAAATCACCAGGGTGGAACCCAGGAATGTGTGACTTCCTTATGCACTTAATTTTGAGGACTTTGTGATGCCTTCCTAATGAAATCATGTCCAAAATCAAAATGTGTAAAAGTGAGACCCAAATGGCAAACATTGAGCCAGTTTCTCCCCAGGCCTATTACTCCCAAGATTTGATGCAAGGCCCAGCCCCAAAGCTGTCTGCCCTGGTGACATTCAGTCCAGCATCACAGTGGAGGGTTGCAATATGGTTCTGACAGCCTGAAAAATGGTGTGCTGCATTCAGACGAAGGTCCCCAGTCAGCCAGGAAACGGTGAGGCTGGGGAGAAGCTGACACCTGAGGAATAAGGCATTCAGAGTTTGGTGCACTGCAGGGTCCTCAGTAGTCTATAATCCAGAGTCCTGAGCTGAGACTAGGGGTCCTGGGCCAATGTCCCCAGTGTCTCTGCCCATGACCTTGAGTAACAGCTCCTTAAGCTAAGGTGCAGCTATGGAGCCAAACAGGCTTGGGTTCAACCATCAGTTGTGTGACCATGGCAACTGCTACTCATTGTCAAAGAAGAGGCGGGGGTTATGAATATGAGCTCATTTGGGCGAGTCCTGAGGTTCTTTCCTTGCTCACGGGGCTAGTCATGCTAGTTAGGACAGCATGGGCCTGACCACCCTGCACTGCCCAGACCCACTTCTGCCTGATAGCCCCAGCACTGTCGTGGTCCCACAGCCTCAACCCCATCCCAGGTTCCCTGCCCTTACTCATCCCATCAGCCACCAAACTCTGACTGTCAGCAGCCCCGCCCCCCACTGCAGGCCCATATCTCCCTCAAAGAGGTGGTCCCAGCCTCTCTGTCTAGTGCCTGAGCCCTCACAGCTGCCAGCTCTCTCTGGCAGAGTGGTACCACTCTGATCCTGCCTCCAGGACCCCAGTTGCTCACAGCAATGATTCTCAATCTTAGAGTCACCTGTGAGCACCACAAACTGATCTCTGCCTGGAGGGTCCGCTTCGGTGGGTCTGCTAGAGGACCTTGGTTTTGTTTCTAACACCCCCAGGTTCTTCTAATGCACAACTTGAGTTGGGAGGTCCCGGCTTGTATGCTCACATTTCAGTTCCATGATTTGGTACCCCAGGTCCTCAGGGAACAGATCTCGGTCTGCACCCCTTTCCAGCTTCATATACTCCAGATGGTCATTTTCTACAGTCAGCCTTCTAATCCGTGTCCCCACCCAGCCCCTGCCTGTGCCCTGCATGCCTTGTTCTATGTCCCCCTTCCATGAGCACCCCTCCACGTGAGCTAGTACAGATCCCGCCCTGCTCTGTGTGTGTCCCCTTTTGTGTGCGCCCCCTTCCATGCACGCTCCCTTCCACGCTTGCCCCTTTCATGTGCACCCCTTCCATGAACACCCCCTTCCTTGCGTTCCCCCTTCCTTTCATGTGCACCCCCTGCAAGTTCTTCAGGCTCCTGAGGAACCTGGACTGATTTTAGGAGCCTCACTCAAATGCCTCTGTGATACTTGTACCTCACCTCACTGCCAGCTGGAAAACGCTGCCTTCTTATTTAACCCCTGTAACTTCCTCTGTTCTTTATGGTGCCAGCCCTGCCCCCCTCCCCCCTGCATTAGGTAGTGTTCACGTATGAGTTCCCTGCTCCCAAGTCCTACAGCTCTGACATAGGAAGTGCTCTGCTGATGAACAGAGGGAGGGAGGGAGGGAGGAAGAGAAGAAGGAAGGGAGAGAGGGGGAAGGAAGGGAGAGAGGGAGGGAGAAGGGAGGGAGAGAGGGAGGGAGAAGGGAGGGAGAGAGGGAGGGAGAAGGAAGGGAGAGAGGGAGAGAGAAGGAAGGGAGAGAGGGAGGGAGGAAGGGAGAGAGGGGGAAGGAAGGGAGAGAGGGGGAAGGAAGGGAGAGAGGGAGGCCGCAGGGAGAGAGCGAGGGAGAAGGAAGGGAGATCGGACGACCCCACGGATGAAGTGGTGAGACCGGT
>CAUYRH010145107.1:0-40025 GCA_963574655.1 Perodicticus potto
AGACACCAAGGCACAGGTGTCTCCTCAGCAGTTGTCCAGCCTTTTTGGCTATTGGAGCCTCTGGTGGGCGTTGTAGGTCCCCCTCCTTGCCTGTCATCCAGCCCACTGGCTCTTCAGCTGGTTGCCGCAGCACCAACACTACCACGGAGGAGGCGGCAGGTCCGCCAGCTCCGCTGAGCTGGCTAGGGTGCCAGATGTCCTGCATCAATTCTCCCTCTCCGAGTAGAAACCCCAACTGCCTGACATTTCTTAAATGGAGGTGAAAAGCAAGCCATCTTTTTCATTTAGGGATATTTAAAATACAAAACTAAAATTGGGCAGTATTGAGAAGAATGAGTACTTTTCTAATCACAAAGGGGTTAACTTCTTTTGATATTTCAGATTTGCTCTGTACAAGGGAGAGGTTAAAATAATAACGTGGGGGCTTGGCACCCATAGCACAGTGGTTATGGCGTCAGCCACATACACTGAAGCTGGCAGATTCGAACCCAGCCTGGGCCTGCCAAACAACAATGACAACTGCAACAAAAAATAGCTGAGCCTTGCAGCGGGCACCTGAAGTCTCAGCTACTTGGAAGGCTGAGGCAGGAGAATCGCTTACACCCAAGAGTTGGAGGTTGCTGTGAGCTGTCATGCCACAGCACTCTACCAAAGGTGACATAGTTAAACTCTGTCTCAAAAATAAATAAATAAAATAAAAAGAAACAAAATAACATGGTCAATCTTAGAATACTTAGCCTCTTTGGAAAGCTGAGATCTGTTTTAGTTACAGCCATCAACTAAAGATAGCTGGTTCTGGTTTCTACTGGTCTCTTCCACTTTTTCAGGCCCAGAGGATAAGGGCAGTTGGAAGTGGCTTGCGCTGGTATCTATAAGAATGGATGAGTCTGCCAGATGAAGTTATAATCTAGGTCTCCGGAGACTTCTACTTTTCTTGAGAAGGAAAACCTTTATTGCTTAGCTAAATTACAAAAGGCTGTGATATTGACAAATGGCAGCTCAGAATGTGCTGTTATCACTTAGCCATGAGAACTGTCCCTGAGCAAATTATGAATTTTATTGTCATTCTGCACTAAGATGGTCTCACTAACTAAAGGACTTGGTAAGAATCCTCCTTCACTCTTTCATAGAAGAATGCCAAATCTCTCACAATATTTTGTGTCACTGATCTCAAATTGAAGGCAACTTCTATGGGTTTGACTTTTATTTGGGGGGCTCAAATTCTCCTTTTAGGTGTTATTTCCCAGAATTCAAACAGCTCAGCTAATGACTGGCCAGGTCATTATTATAGGGGTCTTCCCATTTTACTGTGTCATAGTTAAAGCTAGCTAACCTGATAATCTCATTATGTCATACATTAAAATGATATTGATGAAGACCAACCCAGCTCATACAAAGTATATTAGAAGGGTACAGGAAGTAAGTACAATTGGCTTTTGTATTCATCGGTTCTGCATCTGTGGATTTAAAATATTCATAGGAAAAATGTAAAAGTTGCATCTGTACAGGCTTTTTTCATGCTACTATTCCCTAAGCAATATAATATAACAACCATTTACCCGGCATTTACATTGTATGTGTTAGGTATTGTAAGTACTCTAGAGAAGGCTTAAAATACACAGAAGGATGTGCATAGGTTATATGCAAACAGTACACCATTTTATGTAAGGAACTTACATATCCATGGATTTGGGTATCTAAAGGGCATCTTGGAACCAATCCCTGAGGGGTACCAAGGGACCACTGTAATTAACATTATGAGTAAATGGGAAGCCTTTTTCCATAAATATTTAACTTGGCTGCTTGCCATGTCATTGTCTCAATAAGAATTTAGAAATTTATGAGACAACCGTAACATAAAAGTTATTATGTTAGTTGCTTAAATTTTCTTAGAATTTTGTTTGGCAGAATATTATTAATTTTTTAAACATCTAAGTATGTATTTATGATATTTATGATAATCTTATGGCTAAATGGTAAATTACTTCTCTGATTTGTTCATATATGTCCTTATAATTTAATTACATGAATGTTCCAAGGGGAGTTTTATATGAAAAATGTGAGGCAAGAGGCACAAGAATTTGATTCTAATGCATCACTTTCCTTAAATCATGGGCAAGTCATTTAACCTTTTGGGGCTTGATTGACTCAGCTCTCAGATGAGGAATTCAGATTTAACATTTCCGAAGTACCATGCAATCTAATAGTAATTGGCTCTTTTAATTCTAGCTGTATTATTTGATACATACTATACTATTGATTCTCTATATAGTCTTATTTATGATATAAAACATAAAATAGCATAATTACAATAAGAATTAAGGTATTTGATCATAGCAAAGTTACAGAAATATATTGAGTTAGAAGGAAAATGAATATATGTATATTATATAGGTATATTTATATAATAATTTAAAATATTTTTAAATAATTACAATATTTCTGGTTTGAATATTAAGGGATTAGAGTCTAAGCAGAGTTGACGCTATTTATATATTTGTTGTATGATTGAATAACACATTAGAGAAATCTTAGCAGTAGGAGTAGAGTAAGGAAACTAAATACTAGTCCAGTTCCTAATGGGCATCTAAAGTCTTTTAACTTATTCCTACTTATAATAAAATTATCATATAAAATTTGTAATTTCCCTTTATCCTTTCAGGTTATCAGAGGAAGTAAACATATAGGCAGACAGCTAAATGGCAGGATTCAACAGAGCTGCAAAGTATCCCTTTGGAGTTCACAGATAGAATTACCCTAATCTGTAAACGCTGACCTGGCCATGAATTACAAAGAGCCCTTTTCCTTTTTCTCACAGGCATTATAAATTGACAGGAGTCATAAACTACTGGTCAGAATAAATGCAGCAGATCCACTTTAATACATTTGATACATATGTTGTAATACTAAAGGAAATTTTATTTTATTTCTTTAAATTTCAGGTTAATGTGAGGGTACAAACATCTAGGTTACCATGTTTTACATGAGATATCGCCTAACCCCTGTGAGCAGAAATTTTTTAAAGTCACTTATGGAGCTACTCTTTGATGTATGCAACTTCCATTCATGGTTATTATTCAGTGTACAAATAAAGGACTTAAAATTGAAGTGGGAACAAAAGATAATTTGTAGCGCTTTATTTCTCCTGGAGTTAATGAAGTGAAAAGGGGACGTACATTACAGCCAGGGTCTTATGTGAACAAACAAGGGCCTAAAAGAACAATTGCTATAACCGTTTCTTCATTCTATGGTAAGAAAGAAACTTTAGCATTTTCATATTTTGTTTCACCACTCTCCCCACCTACTTTGGAAGGTTCTGAGTGGATGTGATTTCTGAGGGGAAAAGTGAGCCCTGCAAACATTTTAATTGCTTTAATTTATAAATCTTCAACGTAGTGATGAATAGTTAAATAAAAGACAAAAATCAATTTTATGGCCTTATTGAATGATGATGGATTCACGTAACTTTTTACCCAAGTTAGAGAAGGACAACAGGAATAACCCCGCACTGGTAGTTGATGAACACTGATGGATGTAAGTGGTGAGGAAAGGCCTGCGGATTTTCCATTGATCTCATCTGCTGCATGTGTGAACATCAAACTAACAATTCAGCAGCAGAATCTTTGATTGTGAATTCTTGAACTGTAAATTGTAGGTATGAGGATCGAATATATATGTTGGTTTTGAAACTATTCTGAATTTTATCAGTATCCTCAATTTGGCATTTGTTGATGTGGGAAACCCATTATGACTGTATCCTTACCAACCTAATCACAAAGAGTTGGTTTAATATTAAACTGTGTGTTGTTCAAATGTACAGAAAGGGCTGTGTTTTTCTTGAGTTTCTCCTTCATTCCACCTGATTTTTTTTGTGTGTGTTTTGGGTATATTTAGGTGTGAGATAGGTGAGAAGAAATACTAATGTAATAATATTCAATAACAAAAAATCAAACAGTTAACTATGCAGCAAACTATTTTTAGACATGAGATACCTTAGTGATAGAATAAATAGCATCTTACCCTCATGAATTTTTACTTTGAAAAATAGATCGTGGACAATGAACACTATAATGTGTCAATTACATTAATAAGTGTTAAGGCAAAAATGAACAAAGCAGGCTAAGAGGGTAAGGCAGGTGGGAGCAATAAGAGGAGTGCATCGAAGGATAGGCAAGGTGGAGAAGAAGGAATTTGCACAGAGTTCATCAATGCAGGTGAAAGAATGAACAATGACAATAATAGGTGGGGGGCGGAATGAGAAAGTGCTGAGGGAATGCAAGTGGAACGGTTCTCTAAACCTCAGGGTCCCTAGCATGGCAAAGAGCCTAGTGTGACTGGAGAGGGGTGAGGAAAGGGGAGAAGAGTCTGAGAGAAGACTTGAAAAGAAGCAGGGACCAGGTCAGATATAGCCTGGCGGGCCATTGCAAAGACTTTGACTTTATTGTCAGTAAAACGTGGAACACTGCAGAGATTTCAGCACAGGTCATGTCATTTGACCTTCTGATAGCTTTTTAAAGGTTCACAGGGCTGATATGTTAACAACAGCCTAGAGTGGGGCAATGTGGAAGCAGAGAAGCTGGTTCAGAGACTATTACAGCAATCTGGAGAAACAATGGTAGGTCATCAATGTGGTACAGCAGGAGCAGGGAGAAGTGATCAGATTCCACTTGTATTTGAAGGCACAGCCAAGGGGTTTTCATGGTGGACTGAATGCGGGTGCTGAGAGAGGAGAGAGGAGCACTGCATATGTTCCAACTGAGCAATGGGAAGGATAAAAGAGCTATTTGGAGGGATGGGGCAGTGGTCAGGAGTTCAATGACAGATATGTTAAGTGTGAGAAATCGACTAGCCATCTCCAGGCTCAGGCCTGTAACTGCAGCACTTCGGGAGGCTAAAGGAGGAAGATGGCTTATACTATTTCGAGACCAGCATGGGCAACACAGCAAGATCCCATTTCTACCAAAACAGAAAAGCTAGTCAGGCATGGTGTTGGGTACCTGTAGTTCCAGCGACTAAGGAGGCTGAGGCAGGAGGATCCCTTGAGCCAGGAGTTTGAAGTTACGGTGAACTATGATAGCACCACTGCACTCTAGCCTGGGGGACTTAAAAATACCTAAAAAATAGAAACAAAAATAAAATAATGAAATCTGGCTCAGAAATAAATATTTGAGTTGTTACCCTATAGAGAGCACTTACTAACCTTTACTGTGTCTAGGACTTTTTTTTCTCTGTTTCAAGAATTTATTTCTCCCAATTACACTATGAGATTAGCATTATTCTTCCCATCCTAATGTTACCCGCATAGAAATTAAGTCACAGAGAAGTTAAATAACTCAGTGAAGGCAAATAGAACTAATAAGAGGAAGAATTGGAATTGGAATCATGTATTCTATGACTTCAAAGCTTGTATCCTTAATGGTCATGATTTACCACAAGGGAGCAAGCTTATTCTTGTATTACCTGCTGAGTTATAAGGTCACATTTAAAGCTGAACATGGCTAATGGAAAGAAGGAAATGGAACTAGGACTGTGTTAAATGTATTTAAAGAAAATATTTTGCTGAGACTCACTGTAAGAAATGCACTTCATATCACTCTCTATAACACACATACATACAATATTTATTATAATTGGAATAAAATAACCCCCTTATAAGGTGAAACTGTACTCTGGTATTTTCTATATTATCCTATTCACCCCCATTCCATCCGTATTTTCATTATAAAAATGCTAGTTATGAGCCACCTATATGATTTTATAACCTACAGCTTGAAAAAGATTACTTAATTGGTGGTTTTTTAAGGGCCAGCTCTAAAAGCTGAAAAAGTATTTGCAAAAAAGCCCCAGTTAGTAACTTCTGTGTGGGTAACAGAGTGGCAAATTTATTCTCTTACCTGAATGTGAGTCAAGGTGAAAAAGAAAAATCCCAACCCTAAGTACCAACTTCACCGTGGCAGGGTAGGCACAGAGCCACACTAGTATTTTTAGAGGCTACAGAAATGTTTTAAATTTTTTTTAAGACAGAAAAATCCAGTCTGTGGATTATACTTGTATTTACACCAGCACATTAATAAAATACTGTTTTTAATATTTTTTTGTGGTGAAAGGGACCCACAAAGGCAAAGGTGTGTAGGACCCATGGAAAACAGAATGGGCCCTGCAGAGAGTGGAAGAGGAGCAGTGAGAAAGACCTCTCTTGTCCAAGGTCATACAGTGGTTATGAGGATATACTTGGGTGGCAGACTTTCTGGATTCTGATTCCCACTCTGCAGCTTACATGATGCATAAGCTAGGGCAAGACATTTAACCTCTCCCTGCCTCCGTTTTCTCACTATAAAATAGGACTAATGATTGAGACTGCCTTGGGCTTTAGTTTCGAAGAGCAAATAATTTAACAAATGTAAAACCACTTAGAATAACACCTGGAACCTAGTGACAATTTCTTAGTGTAAAATGGAGAATGGGGTCTATTATGTTTCTCTGTTCTGCTTCATCTTTATTATATCCTTCCTTGATACTACTAAAAACCCAAATGTGCACTTCTGGTGACCACATTTTGCTCCTAGGAGCAGACCAAACAAGTTACAAACGCAGGAAGATTCACATAACGGGCACATTTTCCTGGGCCTAAATTTGGCCCTACCCCATCCTCCCTGCCTAGACTGCAGAATGAATATGAGTAGCCCAAAATAAGAAAGAAAGTCACCCTCAGCCCCCGAAAGTTAGAAAAATTTACATGATCAATCATCTGTCCTCTGACTAAAGTTGAATGGATCAACCTTGAAATGACTCCATAGAAATGAACCTACGAGAAATTCCGATAGTACCAACAATACTCTGAACTTCAAGGAAAGGGAGAAGAAGAACAGAAGAGTAGAGAAAGAGATTCAGGGAGAAGAAAAGAGGGAGGGAGGAGAGCGCTTTTCAGTGTAAGAGAACATCCATACAGATCGGGTGAGTAGGTAAAAACAATCACACAGTCTGAGCTTATGAAAATTGAAAGGAACACCTTTTTTTTTCTCTGAGTAATGGAAACAAGTCTTCTGTGATGGGTTTGGAGATTTCCTGGTTCCAAAACCCAAGTCTGCCACTTACAAGCTGATTCATCTCTCTGAACTTTAGAAACTACTTAACGTGTGGGTAACACTTTGCCTAATTTTCCTTGCTTCTTTGAGAACCAAATGGGAAAATATTTTGCTAACAGCTAAGTGCTATTCAAAGGCAAGAAATAAGATGTGGTCTGGGGGAATGGTTTTTGATGTCCAGCTCTGTCAAAAATGGGGCTCAGGAATGACAGTATGAAAAAAGACTAATTCTCCCTAAAGTGTTTCCTTTGCCACAACCAAAAACTCAATATAGCCTAATGAAATAGGACATTTATCAATTTGTATATTTAAACCATATTCACACCTCCTCTATCAACTCCCATTGTTGTACAAAATGTGGTCTTCTTATACTACAGGTGGTGCCCAGGTTATGGACAAGACACATTCCTAAGAATGTCTTTAAGTTGGATTTGTATGTATCTCAGATCCCAGATGAACAGCACATATACATTAATAATAAAAAAATAATAAAAATACTTTAATGGCTTGCATATGGTAATAATAATACAGTGTAATACTGGACTACTAATACCTCTGTATTATAATAATAAGTTACAGAACTATTGTGTTCTTTTTTTTAATTCAAAGGAATAGGACAGACAAATAAATTCATACGAAAAGTTTGGATTGTAGACAGGAAAAATTTCAAGAAGAAATATTAGGTCGACGTTCACCTCGTGTTGCATTAATATCTTGCTTAGCTTACTGGAAGGGGCATTTTTGAGGCTGGCTGACATGAATTGGAAGGTAATGATGGAGAAGGTGCTGGAGAGGACGGAATGGGTGCTGGCATCAGGATTTGATTCTGGAGCTGGGGGAGGGGTGCTTACCATTGAAGTCAGTTTCTTGAAAAAGTTATCAAGAGTTGTTGGCATAGATTTCTTTTTTCATCATAAATGGCCTTGCAACTGCTGACTTTCTCACTAACGGCACAGCAAACATTTGCGAACTGCTCATTGTTCAGACCTTGGTCCTCAAATTTACAAATCTTGGTCCTGTGGGACAAAAGCCTTCAGCTAATTCTTCTGTCATAAACTTTCTTTGGTCTAGATCTTCTGATTCTTGGTGGTGTTGTGTTTTTATCAACTGCCTCGAAATCCATCTCTGTCACCAGTCGCTAGCATAAAGATTCTGTGTCAGCAAACCACTAGGCCACACGGCTTTGTTTACATGCACGGATGAAACTAGTTTCTGAATTATTAATTATTTAATTATAAATTATCCTTAGAGGAACCTTGGGAGCCCATTGAACCCCACCAGTTGGGCTATCTGGAACCCAGGGACCGCCTGTATTATGTATGATCCATCAGTAAGAGACAAAGTGTTTGACTCTTACAGGTATTTTTGAGTTCAGAAATTTTTTAACTTCTTAGTATGGTCTAGGCCTCTCTTTAACTTTCCACTTGACAATAATCTTCAAGAAGATATCTGTCATTTTAAAGCTAAAAGCAACTGTACTTCCCACTAGAATCATGTGGAATGTTAGTGGGGTGTCAGTGCAGTTTGGCCCAGGGCAGGCATTCCGCCAGATAACCAGGCGGTGCCATTCTTCTACCATCTTCTCTCCCCTCTTCTTCATCCTGTCTTCCCCCAATTGAATGCCCTAATTATTTGTTTTGATTGCACAAAAACAGAGCCAAAAGTCTCAAGGAAAAAGAAAAAAAACAAACACAAAGAAACCTCATTTCTGAGAGACTTAAACGTCCCCGTGGATCTGCGGAAGCCTGGGGCTGATCCGTACCTCCCACTCACACCATAGAATTACACAGTGTGCACAGCTGTGGAGGCAGCTGCCCTGCGTTCCCTCCAGACCTCGCACCACGCTGCCTTCCAGCAACATCCCTGCTATATCTGATCATGATGTTGGCTGTAGTGAGCTCAGAAGCAACTCTTTCAATTAGAGAAGTGACTTCTTCCAGCAGTTTTGGCATAGCTGCCTTGCATGCAAGGAAACTTAGTTTTAGAAACAACTTCTCCATGTTAAAGTTATTCAACTGAAACAGAACAAGCAGCAACAAATTTATGAGGGAGTGGGTTTTTACTTATTTATTCATTGATATATTTTGTGTTTGGGTTTGACAGCTCAGAATCTCCTTCTAAACCATGGATTTTATTCATTAAAAAAAAGCAAAATGGTTCAGCCAGTTGTCTGAGCCAGGACTGTGATGGATAGTGTGGCCATACCAATGTTTGGTTAATCACTGCTTCCCTACTATACACAACATATGATTCCACATGACTGTCATGTGTGTTTTTACTATGTTTGACATAAAATGGCATTTTGCTAATAGGTTTTAAGCAAATGAAATGTTCAATGTGTTATTACAATTATACAAAATTTCACAATGACTGAATCCTTTTTCAAGGTGTCAATGGCCTAAGGTAGTTCTCCTTTATCCTCTCATGTAGGAAGTTTATTTGAAATATGCAAGAACAAATCATTAGTGTGGTTTCTGAAATTTTAGCCAAAGTTGGTCTTTACACTTCATGTAACACTCGATTCTCATCACAGAAATCCTTCTTAGAAGCAATTTACAACCCCTGTAAATGACGCTTGGTTTTGCTGTTTAGCGGATTTGAAAATTTCTCTTTGTTTTTCAAAGTTAGTTTATAAATCATAACTGTTAGGTCAGGTAATATCCTTTTGGGCATCTTGGCATTGATGTTTCTAGAAAGAAACCATTGGCTCTTATTTTTCTTGTTTGCCAAAATCTGATTCAAATCTTGTCACCACTTGACTCATATAGAAGAGCAGCCAGATAAATGGAGGTGTGTGTTAAGTCTAAGACCAACTGAAACCATTCATAAAAATAATACCAGGTCAACCCAAAGTAAGCTTAAATCAGCCTTAAACTCACTTCATTGGCCTCTGGGTTACAGCTCATATAATATGATCTGTGAGAACAATTTCTGTTGTAAACCTACCTCATAAAGAAATATATCATCCACAGAGTACTTTGGTAAACCTAATTATAGGAACAATTCAGCAGAGTTATTGCTACTAGGATCTGAGTTCTATCTCTTCCTTGGTTGTGCTTATTAAAGACAGTCAAGTGGAAATATTGAGGTGGGAAAGAAACAATGATTGAATTTAGCCAGCATGAAAGAGGCTAGCATAATCACTCAATCAAGCACAACTTCAGGCCTCTCTTACTGCTGTGTGCCAGCTTCATTTATTCTAGATGGCCATTCCCAAGAAAAACTATAAGCAAGCCCTTAGTACACGAATATGAATTTAAAGTCAATGTCTCACTCATTTATTTGCACAAAATTGTGCAAGATTTGTTAAAAAAAATTAGTTGGTTATTTAATTTAAATTCAATTATCACAGTACTTCATTAACTAGGATCTTTGCTGGCAAGTAGCGGAGAGGAAAATAAGAGTAGTAATCAATAAAACACGTGGTTAATTAATAGTTAATAAAAAGGTATTGTTTGAAGGAAAAAGGCCAATTGTAAATGATAGAATTTCTTTTAACCTTATACCAAAGCTCAGACCTGAAGGTATCCATACTAAATTTATTATCCCATATAGAGTTGAAATGATGATAACGGTTTTGAAATGAAATCTTATGTTATAATAAAAAGGTGTAAGAGGAGACCAAGTGGAGAAAATGATGTTTATGTTCAAATGAAAGCTGCTCTGCAGTCAGGATTCATCACTCAGAACTAGAGGAAAATGAGAGGCATGTTATGGCTACTAGTACAATAATTGAAATATTCAGGGTTATTTGTGGCAACTGGGCAAACATACCCCCAACACTGATGGATATTAAAGCTAGTGCAATTTTCTTTCCAGTTGCTAGTTCCTAGAGATCTTTATTCTCTGTCAATCTCTGAAAAGTTCAAATATGGTTCAATAATCACGATGCAACTTGAGTACAATCTAGTGTCTTTTCTAAATTATAACTGGTTTCATTCCTCTTAGGCCATCTCCTTGGTGACTTAAGAAAAAATAATTGTGTTATTTATGTGAGTCCACAAAAATATTTATTTTTTTCCTTAAGTCGTTAGCATCTGTAAGTCTGTTGCTGAGGTTCAATTATTTTTCTCCCCTGGGAGGAAGAACACAGTTTCAGGGCTTAGGTTCTCATAATTTTTCTCATTATATTCCTGGCTCAACCTAGCGAGAATAAAATTCCTTACAGTGGTGGTGAAGGTTTAGAGGTTGTACAGTCAGGGACAGATGAAATCAGTAGGGTGGGAAGTAGGTGGTAGAGCTCTAGTCTTCCTCTAGAAGTCACACCCCCACTGATTCACAATCTGTCATTGTGCATAGAAGGAGGAACCTGTCTGGGGACTGCTGGTGCACGTGGCAGATGCTCTGATCAGGTAACAGTGAAGCGATGGTCTGGCTGCCTGTGATGGTGCAGGGAAACGTATAAGCTTGGGTTTGTGCCGCAGACCTGGGTTTGAATTCTGACTCTGTTGGGCAATTTTAGCATAAGTGTATGATTTTTTTGAACTTTAGTTTGCTCACCTATGAAATGGAACTACTCATACCTCAGAGTTGTCATGAGATTGCCTTGACAGAGGATATAAACCAAAGTACTTGGCACAGTAGGTGCTTCGTAAGAATCTTCCAAACATGTCAGGCTCAATTTCATTTAAAACTCTGATATTGCATCACAGTAACAATGTCTTTATCATATTGCCAAGGCTCTGTCATGAAAACCTGGATCAAATTTTAAGAAAAAAATAATAATCTAACACACATTCATCAAGGCCTGCCATTTACTCAATACAATCAGACGGTTTTGTTAACTAAAACTATTAGAAACATCAACATCTACCGGAGGGACCAGAGGGATTCCCTTTCTGATGCAAGAGACCATGTATGCCTTATTCACTCCTAAATCCCCAGCAGCTCACAGAGGGGCATGGTCCATACAGGGAGATCAGACCAGCCATTCAAACCTGTCGAATTTCTTCTTCATTATCTAGTAACATTCACAGGCATTTCCACATATTGGTCCTTACTTCTTCTGGCAATTTCTATATGTAGAAGTGTTAGGGCAGGAATCAAACCTATCCCCTCAGAGCTGTATAATAGTCCGTTAGCCTTCTCAACATTGCTATACCCACTTCTTGATCCCCTGTCTTTTCAGGAAAAGAGTCCAAAGGCCTGATGGTCTCTGTAGAACTTGTGTTCAGGTCCTAAAACATATGGAAAGAAAGGATTATGTTGATCTTTACTTGTGTTCCTTTATAGTTGCAATATCACTTGCAATGAAACAATTTGCTTTTGCTCATCAATATTCACCTACTGGTGACCTTCCAGGTAATTCTTGAGATGTATATGTGTAGAGAGCAGTTCTTGCAAACAATATTCGATATTACTTCCCCTGCACTTCGAAAACAGGGATGCCTTTGCGTTTTCCCCTTTGGAAACTGTAAAAGTAGAAGTGACACAGGTGTAACCCAACCATGGTATGTTTCTCCTCATTGACCTGAAATTTTTTCTTTTTGAACTGAACGGTAGGAACTGTTATCATTTTGACAAAATCATGGGTGCTTCCTATTTGATATATTTCTGAAAACTGTACCTGAACTTTATAAGGTAAATTTTTCTGAAGTGAGATTAATGCACACTATATCAGAAGTTATCCTTCATGTCCAAGTCCTTAGGATGTAAAGCTGGATGAGGTCTAATGTTTCTTTTATTCGGTTGTCATAGGCAGGCTGCCCTAAAATTCAGAGAAGGAAAATTATTAAGATATTTAAAGAACTGAACAGAAAGAAAGCTTGGAAATGGCCTCTGCCAGCTAACACATCTTAGAAAGGATGAAGTTGTAGGCTACAGTGCTCTGTGGTCTCTAAAAAGAGAGAGAAAAAAAAAACCAGTAAAAAGAAAAATTATCCAGAAGCTAAAGCTTTAACAGTAGCTTAGTTCCAGGGATGTGCTGGCGCCAACTCATATATGTTCACAAGAGCCAACTGTGCACATTTTTCCCCAATCCCACAATCAGTGGCACCATGTTGATAGCCTGAAATCACTTGTGGAGTATTTACACCATGGAAATCGGCAAACACTACTATAAATTAGAGAGTGGGTTGTTAAACATTTACTAGCACACCACTGCTCAGGTCACAGAGTTGAACGTAATATTTGAAAGACATATCGTAAGCCCTATCTAAGTATGCATACAAATAGTTCAGGCACATTTTATTTGCTATTAAAAATATTGAAGGAAAAGTATCAGAGTAATTTTGCTTGACCAGCTTGACAACTTAATACCCAAATGTTTATTTACTTCAAAGAATCTCTAGGGACATGCTGGTGGGCAACTTTATGATTGCTTTACTATTATTTTAATATGGAAAAATCAGTATGGCTAGTGTAAAAGACTGTAAGCCTGTTTTATTGAAAATATGCTTCTATCTTTAGAGTAGATATAAATATATATGATACAGACATATTTAAATAATTTTTAATATAAGATATTTTGATCTGTTACATTGCATTTTGGATACTTGTGAAAATGAAAGTCAATTGCTGTTTGTAGTCCATCCTATAATAAATCAGGCTGGTCAGCTTCCAGTACATATTACATAGCATTTTCACGTTTCCCAGCTAATGCCACTGTAATGCATTAACTCTATTTGGAATCTAGCTTCAATCAAATAAATGGTGAGTCACTTGCAGTGTCATCATAGCAGCCTTGCCAGCTAGAAAAGTGCTTGTGGAAGCAAGAAGTCAACAACTATTTAGAATCCTCCTAGCCTGTCTCTCCTCAGCGTAATTGCTTGACTACATCAGAGATTTTAATTTAAGTTTCTAAAAGGAAGCCTCTATAAATTATATTTCAGTTTCCGTGGGACTTGTGATTTTAAAGTAATGTAAAGAAAGGTTTTGTTTGTTTGTTTTCTGAATAGTTGCCAACTTATATTAAATGCAGCTGCAGATGAAATGAGGGTTCCAGGGAGCACCTGACTTGCTTGCTGTAGAGGATTTAAACAACTCCTTTACACTCTTCTTTGTTTGTAATATATGATTCAGAGATATAATTATAAAGGAGTACAAGTGCATAGACTAAGAAACCAAATTAGAATTTTATGGTAAAGGAAAATAAACGAGGTTATTTGCTCTCTTGGTGTGTTTTAAAAATCTCCAGGTCATTTCCAGCCTTCTGACATATAGAAGAAAATGCACAGAGAGTCAGAGGGAGAGATCATTAATTAAGAAAATAGCTGGATGATGGAGAATTCTGGGAATAATGGCAAGACAAAACAATCTTAAAAGACATTGATTGATAAATCTTTTTGGAATTACTTTAGTACTTTCTGTGTGAATATATGAATCAAATATAAATGTTTAGTGGTATTTGGCCTAAATATTATTGCATAATAGGCTTGGCAATGTTCTTTGATGTGGAAAGTGAGACTTGGTACCTTAGGACAATTATTTTTGCCAGCTGGGAACTGGAATTAACCCAATATTGGCAAGTTTGATGGGAGTGGTTACAACAGCATCTCTTTCTACAGGAACAATTACCTAGAATATTAACAAGCCCTTTTTAGGAAGCAGATCTTGGAAGAAACAGTTATCACCATCAAATACCTGTGGGGCAGCAGATTGTGGGATGAGAGTCCATCAGGAAGGAGACTAGATTTTACCTCCCGTAGGTGCTTGGCAAGATGAATTAGTAGGAAAGGGCAAACTTTTTTTTCATCTCTAGATGGGCATTTAGGTTGATTCCATGTCTTGGCAATTAAGAATAGTGCTACAACAAATATGGGATTACAGGTGTTTCCTTGACATCCATTTCCTGATTTCATTTCCTTTGGATATATATCCAGTAATGAGATGGTTGGATCATTCACATATGATAGTGCTCTGTTTAATTTGAGGGGGGGAGGCTCTTCCATACTGTTTCCATAATGGCCCTTCTGCAGAAGAAAATGGGGCATATATGTGTGTACACAATGGAACGCTACTCAGCTGTAAAACAGAACGCAAGCCTGTCATTTTGAGCAGCATGGATGAGCAGCTTATTGAAATAAGCCAGACACAGAAAGGCAAATGCTACACAACCTCACTTTATGTGTGGAATCTAAACAAGTGCATTTCATAGAAGCGGAAAGTAGAATGGCGGTTACCAGAGGCGGAGGAGGATCTGGGAGAGCTGGGCCAGGGGGTACAAGTCACAGTTAGCCAGGAAGAACCAGCCCTGGTGTTCTGTGACACACAGAGTGACTATAGCAGACAACAATACAGTGCATATTTCAAGATAGCTTAGAAAAGATGTTGACTTTTTCGCCATACAGAAATAATAAATATTTAAAGTGATGGATCAGTTACCCTGATCTGATGATTACAAAGTGTATACACACATTGAAACATCCATTGAATTCCACAAATATGTATAATTATGTGTCAATTACAAATTTAAATTTTTTTATTTTTATTTATTTATTTTTTTTGTGGAGACAGAGTCTCACTTTATCGCCCTCGGTAGAGTGCCGTGGCATCACACAGCTCACAGCAACCTCCAACTCCTGGGCTTAGGTGATTCTCCTGCCTCAGCCTCCCAAGTAGCTAGGACTACAGGGGCCTGCCACAATGCCTGGCTATTTTTCTGTTTTGCAGTTCGGCCGAGGACGGGTTTGAACCTGCCACCTTTGGTATATGGGGCTCGCACCCTACTCACTGAGCCACAGGCGCTGCCCAAAATTTTTTTTACCTTCTTTCTCTGTTTGACAAATGAATGTATTCTGATCGTGGTTTGGATTGGAGTCCGAGGGTTTTACCATGAGCTGTGGAATCCAGCCACTGGGTTTGCATCCCACCTGAGTCCTCCCTAATAACAGAACCTTGCATTTGCTGATGAGCCTCTGTGTCTTCTCCCGGGATAAACTGGGAATAGCCCTAGGCTCTCCTACACAGTTGTGAGGATTAGATCAGGCAATATGAACGGGGTTCTTGGAACAGTCTTGGGTACATGGTGGGCACTCAGGAAATGTCTGCAGGTGTTATTAGAGGGGACTGCTGACCCAGGCAGCCCAGTGTGCTAATAAGCTTTAGCGCCTCAGCACCTGCCAGGAAAAGAGCCACAGACAGACTCGGGGTGAGCAGAGCCAGCTGGCTCAGCGGTGACAGTCCTCTGTGAGTCCATGTTTTTGCCGTGCTCCTCCTTCTGTGCAGATCTGCTTAGAGGCTCAGAGAAAAACCTCTTTAACCCCCACGTTGAGCCTTGGCTGCGGCAACCTGCTTCGCACCATAGTTCAGGCTGTGACTGGACAGATTCAAGTTTCTTAGGTAACTCAGCTTACGGGGTAAAGTCTTTAACTCAGGAGGCAAATGATGTGATATACCAGTTTTTAGTCACTTATAATTTAACTGCTTGGGATGATTATGCCATTTGAAATGTCACAAGACGTGGGAGCAGGGTGTGAGTCAGGGAAGACTTCAGGTCTTCTCGCCCTTTCATTTGAAAGCCTCCTTGCTGTGCCGTCCCTCCATGGGGACTCTTAAACTGGTTCTACAGTTATGCAGAGTGGTGGGAGCAGACCGGAGCTCTAGATATTCATACATCTATTTACAACCTACGTCAGTTTAGCATTTCCTATGCCCAGATCGTGTGCTGGACTCTAGGGACACAGAGGTAGATAAGCATACCACTCTTTCTTAGCCCAAATCTGGCTGGGTAGAGGGATTGTAAACAGGTGGTGACACAGTCAAGGCACAGAGAAAGCATTGCCAGACATAGAAAATAGTCTAGACTTGCGTGGGAGAGTGGGGCAATCTTTAGAGAGAAGGACAGTTGGGCCAGTCCTCAAAAGATGACTAGGGATGAAGCCATGTGTGGGGGGCATAGAAGAAGAGTTTCAGGAATTGAGGGGCATTTTTTGTTGTTGTTGTTGCAGTTTGGCTGGGGCTGGGTTTGAACCCGCCACCCTCGGTATATGGGGCTGGAGCCCTATTCACTGAGCCACAGCAGCACTACCCCCAAGGGCCATTCTAATCAATCCTTTGATTTGCCATAACATGATGAAAACATTAGGAAGCTCTATGCTAGGGAAAGCTGGTGAGAAACAAAAGAAAATTGGGATCAGTCCCTTAAGGAATATCACCTTTTTTTTTTTTGTAGAGACAGAGTCTCACTTTATGACACAGTAACCTCCAACTCCTCAGCTTAGGCGATTCTCTTGCCTCAGCCTCCCCAGTATCTGGGACCACAGGCGCCGGCCACAACGCCTGGCTAATTTGTTTTGCATTTAGCCAAGGCCAGGTTTGAACCCACCACCTTCAGGATATGGGGCTGGCACCCTACTCGCTGAGCCACAGGCGCCGCCCGGGAAATTCACTTTTAAAGGGCAGAGGAGAAGAGGAATCAGTGTAACACCCAGGGAGGGACAGAGGAGGAGGAGGGGCACCGGGGTACGGCAGCGAGGGAGGGCATTTTCAGGGGAATGGAAGAACCGGTGGTTCCGATGCAGCAGGAAGACCAAGGGAGGACTAAACCACGTTCCTTTTATTTGGCAGACAGAAATGGTTAGTGACTTGATCAAATGTTCTCTAGTCAAGTGGCAGACGGCCCCTCACAGAGGGGAGAAGAGCGAAGACAGGTAGCAAAACAGCTGCACTGAGGCTGTTTTTCTCCTTCCAAAGTATTGGCTGGGAAAGAAAGGTGAGAACAAGCGCCCTCGCTCGCGTGGAGCAGGCATCAAGAGGGGTTTTGCTTTGTTTTTCAGTTACGCACAGCGGGGTGGCTAATGTGCTTTCCCTGGTGAGGTCGGTAGCTCCCCCAGAAGAGACCCTGGCTTATTTCCGATGCTAACTCAGGACATACAGGCTCACACGGGGATTGCGGTCACAGGATTACTCAAATGACTTTAATTATATGTGCACCAATTCCAAAATAAGTATGTGCACGTGCGCATTTTCTTCCCTCAGAGGAGAAAATTTTGTGATATTAGCCAGCAGTAATAAATCTATAAAAACAAACTGGGATTCAATGGACATTTATCCTTTTTCCTTGGAGGGTTCCTTTTATCCAGACTTATTTTAAAACGTAACAAGATAGTTTATGCCCGCTTTTCTCTGCCCAGTGGCCTTTCTCCTACATTCATCTGTTAAGTAACATTTTCCCTACCACCGGGCTCAGACCATATGTTCCCCTTCTGTAGTGTTTTTCACTTTCTTTGTGGAGGAAATTGTACTTGGAGGTGGGTCTTGTCATTCTCAAATACTGACCAAATACACTGATTGGGTTTAAGCATAAGATCAGTTCTAACTATTTATTGATCAAAAATACACACTTACCATTGCACTTACATGGAAAGGTCTATGTTAATTAATGCTGTGTAAAGCATGCCAAACAAAGCTTGAGGGTTGATGTTTAAAGTTTCTGTTTGCACTAGGATATGCCACTGAATCTCAGCAAAGTGTGAGAAATGATTGCAGATCATAGCAAATGGGTTCTATTTTCAACTCCCGTTTTTTAATTTAAACTTCTACCAAATCCAGAAGGATTTCCAGACATTTATATAAAGATACAATATGGATGTGATACTAACAAGGACTTTAAGTAAAGAAATATGCCTTTTAAAATAATGAAAAGAATAAACTAATTCTGGTGAACTAAGTATAGTGAAATCTGTCTTTCATAGAAGTTTAGAAACAGTCCTTAGTGCCCAGTGATTTCTGTTTGCATTTTTTTCTGAAGTGAAATTAGGCACAGACTTAATAAAAGGTATTTAGATCCCCATATAAATTAGTGGTGATCTCCGCTAAATTCCACTTCATGCCAGGGTTTCTTAACCGATGTGTCACATTTGGGAGTTGTCCCTTGTGTGAACCTGTGTGTGTTCTGATGTCTGTACCTCAGCTCAGTATTTTAAGAGTGATGTGACAATTGGTATATTTTCCCCAATTAACTTCTATTACTAGAACTTGTACCGTCTAGCCTCACCTGATTCACTAGTGTATTTTATCACTTTCCAGAAGAGATAAGGAATGCAGTTTGTACTTATTCTGTTACTTTGTTTTAAATCAGATAGTTGAAAACCATCTTATTACAAATGAGCCCTAAGAAGCATGTGTAATAGAAACAGAAGGTCATCAGTTAAAGTCATTTCTCAATTCTTATATAAAACCTCAGATTTCACAGATCTCATAATGTCTGAGCTGTGAATATTTGCTTCAGGCATCAACTTGGCATTTAAAAAAATCCCTAAAACCACATGGACATTTCACTTTGCCAGAATATTGACTTCTCATATAATGCTTAAAAATCCAACTTCAACAAAAATACCCAATTTTTCCTCCTGGTGAGAGTCAGAAATCTCTTCTTGTTTGGTGAGTTCATCTTTTCTTTTTTCCTTTTTCTAGGCCAGAAAATACTTGTCATCCACTTTGTATCGATAGGTTAATTGATTAGTTAATTATATTTGTTGCTAAGAAAATGTATTCCAAACACACACACAAAATTCCTTCTTAGAATTTGTGCTTAGAACTTTCACTCTGGGAAGCCAGAGATTACAGCTGGAAGTAAAGGACAAGAGGAAATAATTGTGGGTAGAAAGAAAAGTTTTCAACTGGAAGGTCAAAAAGTTAATAAAATATGTAGCAATAGTGTTTGGTCCAGATGAGACAGAGACAATTGCGTGTGTATGTGGTGTGTGTGTGTTGGAAATACTCTTTATTTTATCCTCACATATATTTTTGGTATTATTTGCCATCTTTGTATATCATGTTCTTGATTAATGTTTGCACCACCCCCTACTGTTTGTAAAGTGCTGTTTGATCTTGTCTTCCCAATATCAGAGTAAATGCTTAGAGACTTGGAAGGCATGCGTTGTATTTCCTTAGCACTTCAGAAGAAGGATATCCGAACCAATAATTTCAACTATTTGAATAAATGCAAACTAATAATTAGAACAAGTTTGAATATACCCAAACCAGTATTGTTTGAGGCTTCAAATATCTGTGGGATATTTAAATGCAATATCACATCTACAGACACAAACAGTTGTTTAGTTGGGGGTACAAGCAAGAGGTGCAGGCCTTGATGTCAGATCCAGTTTAGTTCCTGAAAGGCAAAGCCATTTCCAAATAAAGTAAAGGAAGATATTTCTAGTGACTCCAAGTTCCTGAGTCATCTTTAGAGTATGTGTAGACTTCAGGGATCTAGGACTTTCTATTGTTCTTCCAAGGAGACTTCTGCTTGTAAAGTGCCCAGGGAATGAGGGTGCCCCACAGGAGCCTCTCTGGGCCTTACCTAGAGTAGCCTGTTAAAAGGGTGAGCAAGAACGGTTTCCAGTGCCCGCCCCACCTGCCTTTACAAACCAACCTACTCTCCCTTAATCTTTTTGACACATTGATTTATTGTCCAGGGACATAACACTGTACACATTTTATTCACGTTTTCAAATAAAGAGGTTCCTAATATTTGTAACCCTATGATAAATCAATATTCTGTTCTCAAAAACCACCACTAATTAATGAAATAACATCACCGCCTATTAAAAAAAAAAGTTAAAATAAATATCTTAATTGTGTTTTAAAAAACATTTATTTAGGGAAGGTTAGATCTGGCCATCTGTGGCTAACTAGTAATGTAGTCAATACAGTATGAGAACATAAATCTGTTTCCATTCATTGAACGTGGCAATCACGTGGCCTAATGTGACTGTAAAGCACGAACCCACATTTTAAATTTATATTATGGTGGCATGGGGCTAATATTGGGATCTTTCATTTATGTTCGATTGCTAAATGACAAATTAAAGTCAAATTTAATGTTGTATTTCTTAAAAATCCATTCTAATCAAGAAAGTATGCAAATTAACCGGAGAAGCAAAGCGGAATGAAATGCAGTTAGTACATATGGGGAATCTAGGAGCAGGTGGTTTTCTTTTGCACTAACTCTAGTAAATTTTTTAGAAGCTTGGTGTTTGAGGATCTCAGATTCCAAGTTCTCTCTTGCCAATAGCTTTGACTGGAATATATTGTGCTACCAGATTTACCTACTTTCAGAGCTGATAGAGGACCATTTTCATAAATATCAACCATTTTCATAAATTCTACAGGTGAGAAGCTATCCATTATGTAGGTAAAAACAAATAAAACAAATTAAAACTAATTAATTAAAAAGAAGTACCCCATTTCATGGTTATTTATTAAATACTTACTATAGACTAGGCATGGTGCTTAGGAAATGACAATGGTGAATAGCATAAGTCACGTTTTCTGTTCTAATAGATCTCATGACCTTAAAGCCTTAAGGAGCACTTTAGTCGTAATCCTTAAATGATGCTTGAACACTTTTTTTTAAAAACTACTGTCTAAAGATCTTTTGTTTATAAAATTCATATTCAATATTTTTCTAACATGAGTTTGTTTCTCTATCTTTGGGCTGTGCATGGAATTAAAAAAATTTACATATCCACATCAACATAGAAAAGTATTGGTCATGTAGCCAATACTGCCTTTATTCTGCTTTTCCTTTATTTTACTTACAGATCGAAGAAAAAAAAACATCAGAACATCTTCTGTTGTCTTAACACGCTTCTCATTACCATTTACAAATTTAAGGTAGCCCAAAATAAGAAAACAATCTTTGTACTTCTGAAAAAGCTTCCTCTGTGAAGTTGGAACCAGTGCTTTTAGCAGCCTGTGGTAAACCCGGCGCTTGATGACATCCACCAGCTGACACTGCAGTTCCTGGCAATCTCATGTGCCACCATCCTGCAAAGGTTGCCCCTTGGCTTTGCAAAGTGCTGCACAGCCATTGTCCCTGGCAGATATGGGCTCAGGTTCTAGGTGGAAATCAGAAACGCCTTCTGTCTGTTAGAACTGCTTCTATTGCTCCATTTTAACATTCAGAGTTTCACATATTCAAGTAAAAATTCTGCCCAGCTATTAAATAGAGTTGTTTAAACAAAAAGAATGTATTTATCTTAAAATGTGTTCTTGTTTTCATTAATCATTCATACTTATCTTACCTAACTTAAAGACTTAAGAAACCTAACGTACTAGTAATGTCACCAAATAGATATTTACTTTCTTTTTATTGTTCATTCACAGATTGAGGAAATAAAAAGTCAGATGGTAGAATAACGTTGAGGATTCCTAAATTCTTTAGAAGAGGTAGAACACTAGTTAGGATCCCTTATATGCTATATAGCCTGTTATAAAATATTATCTTTAATACACAAACAATAAGAAGTTAAGTTCTACCCTTTTTCCACAGAAAGTCAAAATAATAATGGTCCACAGGAGGCTCTAACAGCAGCAATTTCCATTCAGTTTTCAGTAAAACCCCTCATTTTTAAGATTGGAAATTTTCAAGTGCTGCCATAAAGATGCACGTGGTGTTCTGCCCATTGATTGCTGCCAATGATGAAGAACTGCATAACACTCAAACTTGGTGTAGTTCATTCAATACAACAGTATTTGCATGTATCTGTGGATAGCATGGACATGTCGGAGATTTATTCAGACGACAGCTAATAACAGGTGTGTGCACACAGGTGGTGTCACTTCTTTTAGCAGTTCACGGTCCTGCAGCGGCTCCCAGGGCATATAGGTGTGCTGTAGGAGGAATATGGGAGATTCTCAGGGTTGAAGAATGTGTGGATCCTTTTCAAGAAAACAGTGTATTATTGGAGACATGGGATTGCCTGAGATTATTTTGGTTACATAGATGCAACGTAACGAACAGGTTAAACATGTCCATATGCAAAGCTAGTGAAAACTCCTTATTCCCAGAGCCCTAGTGCAACCATAAAATCAAAACAAATTAACAATCAGACACAGGCTCCAGAATCACTTAAAATCAAGTTAGTACTAATTTAATGTGGCAAAAGATGTTGTTTGGCTGAAGTTACCACTTAAAATGTGAATATGGTATCAACTGCTATAGCAACAGTGCTTTTTGTCAGCCTGCCTATGTATTTCAAGTTCCAAGTTCTGGGTGAATGTTTTTTGGAAGAGCACAGTAAACTCTTCATTTATTCTTCAGCTTTATTTAGTGCGAATAAATCACTTATTAAGTTCACCTTTTAGTCCTTGTCTGTACTGCTCCTTGTTATTACACACCAAAAAAGCTTATATTAATTTCTTGATTTCTAATCTAAATAAATACATAAAATTAAATCAACTCCCATAGAAAAAGTGCAGAGTCTTAGAAACATGTCCAGGTACCCTTCCACCTCTATTCCCAATGACCATGACACCAGTTTGAAAGCAGTGCCCTAGAAGATGGTACAACTTTTTCTGAATCTATGTAAGGTGAAAGGGTAGCCGCTACATAACGGCACACATTTTTGAAATTCAAAGTCATCTTATAAAACATTTGAACGCACAGTTCAATTTTCTACATAGCATATTGCAAGGTCACTGCTGACATATATTGTGCCTTTGTGCAAATGGGAAAAGGGTGCCCTTGCCTTCAGACACAGCCCCGAGCCAGAGCTCAGGGCTTAAGCCACAGAAGGTCAGTCAGGATTTCAGTCCTGTTTGCGCCCTGGCTCGGTGCCCTCATGCTGTGACAACCTGCACAACTGTACATGGCAGACTCGGCGTATTAAAAAGTTAAAGAAACAAGATTCCTCTCCATTTAATTTTTCAAAGAAAGAAATCCTGACTCTTCAATTGACTCATTAGCTAAATTAAACCTCTTTGCAATGTCTTATTTACTTCTGTTAATTAAAGCAGAAGCAATGGGAGCTGTTTCCCTTGGGAAATTATTCCCAGTGACCTCTTCTTTAAAAAGAAGCCACCTCCTACTTACTAGTTCTATTTCCACTGATTTCCCTGATTTCATTTTATTCTTCTCGTTTTAACCCATTTAATGTAAGTGACCAAGTAGTAAAACCCTAATTTCAAGTTCTCAGACCCCTTCTTGAGCAGTTTCTATTTATTGAAAAGACCGTCTTCTTGTTTTGTGTCAGAGAATACAAATAAATATTTGTAGTATCTTGTACGGCAGTGTTGCTCAGCAGCAGTACAGACGTATACATAGATACGTAGTTAGATACGTAGAGATAGATATGTAGTTCTAGATATATATACACACATTCTCATTTGCTTACTCTATTTATATGTATGTAGCTTAATTTAAATAAAGTCCTTTCCATCTAGATAGAGCATCTCAAGTAGGAATACATCCTAATGAATTATGTAAGGCTGTTATCATGAATATTACTGACTGAGCTTTAATGCTATTTGTAATGCTATTTACAAGTTATTTCTAAAGGTGAAAGTCTCTGCTGAGGCCCACTCATGTTTGTACCCTGCTCTAGCCCAGAGGGACAGAGGGAGGGGAGATATTTAGCAAGAACCTGTGTCAGGAAACTCTGGATGATATCTGGAGGTAGAAACTAGGAAGTTTAGAAGAATGTAGGGTCTGGAGAACCTGACTTTTATTTTAGTATCATGTTACTGTTGTTTAGATATTTAAACTCTTGCATAAGTAAGTGCTTAATAAAAGCCCAGTGTCTGGCAGATGGCGCTATCGTTGGGGAGTGTTGGGGAGAAATCTGTCCGTTGTGTCTGTGTGCATGTGTGTGCACAAGCATGTGCATACCTAAGCATTATGCAGAGGCATTTTCATGTATGAGCATCAGGGCCTACATACAGAAAGAGAGAACTGCTGTTATGTGATTGTGAGCTTAAATTACAAATCCTCTCTCCTCTTAACTTCATACCCAGCAGAATTATGCAGAGGCAATTTTATTACTAGATTACAGTCATTTATCACAGACTAAATCTTGGCCAGATCGCTGCAAAAGGAACAGCTCTAGGAGCTGCCTCTGACCTTGAGGATCAAAACCCGTGTACAGCCCTGACTCCTCTTTCTATCTGCATGCACAGTGATCTCCTTTGCAGGCACTTTCATAAGCGTCCCCCCTGCTGTTTGCACGCATTCATTCATGCTGCCTAATGGTCAGCTGGAAGAACATCCAGGCACTGTTTATTTAACAGACGTGATCCTCAGACTCCAAAAGCACACAAACCTTAAACCAGACCATTTCTAAAATACTAGAGAGCACACTGAGTATTGTTGTATATGCCTGGTCCCTCCCCTCTGTGATGAATGGCTTTGGAGAACAAATGACGTATGAGGAAGACTGAGGAGAGATGTATGCGTATTCCCCCTCTGCCTTCCTCCTCCTCAGCTGCAGGGACAGTCTGCTAAAGGACCCTTTGCACAGTTTGGTTCTCACACTATTCTCAGGCAAATTGCTGGTGGTCATTTGTGTACAAGCAAACTTCTTCCCAACTCAGGATGCAGAGACTGCCCATTCCTTGTCATGCTCTACGTTGTTACCAGGGAACTTGAAGAATGGAAATGAATGAATTCTTCAAATAGTTTTGACTCCCTACTCTATTCTGTGTGCAGACTTAGAGGCTACCCTGCTAAGGATTCCCCCTTCTCACACGTGCTGGATCTGGGATGATTCTGGCTTCATTGGATGTCCCCTTTTCTGCAGTAACCTTAGGGAAGAGAATCTAGACCACTGTGCACCTGCTGTCATTGATAAGGCCTGCGATTGCTCCAAATAGATGTTGCAGCCATCACGAGAATCTTCAGTGTGGAAGCCATTTCCAAATTAATGCCCAGTGTTTTAAGGAAGTGTTTGCTGTCCTCAAGTGCTTGGCGAGTTAAATTCCAAACAGACCTATGTGGGTTCTAGGGTTTTCCACTTCAAAAGAACATTTTCATCAAGCATGTCCACTGTGGCAGGTTTTTCACTGGGGAGGAGCAGAGATGCTCGGTGTAGTCGTCTTTAATCCGTGGTGGCATATTTTAAGGAAAGGCCAGTCTGAGGTCTATCTACAGGACCTGGGCACATCCAACCCATGGCATTGCCACATCAGCCACAGGAGTGTTCATGAATCCCTTCTGTGATGTTATACTTCTAGCCATCTCTGCTTCTTCCTGGGGGAAGGCGGGGTGTGAAATTTGCATTCTTCTTCCAACTGCCCACTAACTGTTTAGTTCAAAATTTTCCTTTCAATATCCTAAGCAGAAGAATACATTTGTCCTAACATTGAGTCTATTGGAGCTAAGATTTTGTACCAAGTCATAAGTTTCTTGTCCATCCAAGAGTTGGCAGTCAAGTATTCCTTCTGGGTCCAGTTCATTGGACCAGTGGGTTTAAAACATGGCACAGAACACGCTGTACAGAGCACTGCTGATGGCTGTTTTCCTCAGCAGGGAAATAGGGCATGGATAGGGCCAGAATCTGGACAGAGCACATTGGAGGTGGTTTTACCTTGACTCACCCTTCCAGTATAATGTCAGGACAAACAAAGACTATATTCACAGGGACAAGCAGTACGCGGCTTGTGTTTCTAAAACTTTCTCATATTTACATATAGATTTATGACACTGAGGATATGACTAGGGTTGTTCATAAAAATATTGACTAAGAAATATACACTTTTCCACCTAAGTCTTTAAATCTATTATTTTACCTTTCATGAGCTTAGATTGTGGTGGCACGTGGGATAATTATAGGAAAAGTAGTAATAACAACTCCTAAGAACTAAAAGGAGACATGTTCGATGAGACTGGATAGTGGCCAGCATAGAATTACAAAAGAGGACTGTGATTAATTAGACAGGCGGAGTAACAGAGAAACAGAAAATAAAGGTTCCGATGGCACCCTGATGAGAGGAAACGAGGGACCACGTAGACACAGCAATTATCTTAGTGCTGAGTCTTCTAGGAAATATAGAGCCAGCTGGAAGCTCAGTTGGGAGATGAAAGAAGAAAAAAAAGATAAATATTTGTGATCAACCTGTATCTTAGCTGGAGTCAAATATTTGCAGTGTTCTTTGCAAAGCTATGAATCTTTCTTGTGAACTGTGGCCCTGCATGTTTAGTGAGGCCATAATTTAGGCGGCAAGACAAATGAAATACTTTCAGTTGACGTGAGAAGGTCCAAGCTGTCAGCTAAAAATGAAAGGCTGCCAACAGCCTGTTGCTTTGCTTGCATGTTACTTGTTTAATGTCAGAATCCAGGTTTCAAGTCATAAGTTGTCAAGTTATCGTGTCGTATTGCCATCTCCCTACATCTATGGCCCAGATAGGTGGCACCAAATGCATAGACTCGTTTTTGATTGTCCCTTCTGGCAGATGTCTTGGAACATACTAATCAGAATTGGTAAGAGGCTCAAATGCCTCCCATAAAAAAACAAATCCACCTTGGATTACTGTAGGTTCAAAGTATAGAAGTTACGTAGTAATACTCGTATATTAATTTGTTTTTTTAAAAAAATATTTCTTAGCTCCCTTTGTTCATGGCAATATATATGGGACACGATGGTAGCTGGAGTGCTGTGATTCAGCAGGAAGGGCACAGGAACCATGAACAGACTTCACCTGTGTCCTCATGGCTGTGAGATAACTTTTGACCTAGTCCATAAACTTACTTAGTATACAGTCTGCGCCATATACATTCTTCAATGCAAGAAAAAACACTTATTTCTAGAGTGCCACCCCGTGCTTGCTGCTGTGACAAATAAATCCATGGCAAATTCCAAGATAGCATTTTTCACCCTCTGGAGCTTTCAGTCAAATTGCGAAGAAAAGGAATAGTAAAAATCACAGCAAGCACCGTAACACAAATTGTGAAGAAAAGGAATAGTAAAAATCACAACAAGCACCGTAACAGTTAACATTTATTGAATTTTAGATGCTTTACGTATGTTCCTGTCACATAAAAATCTCAGAAATTATTGTCTCCTTCTCACCAAGGAATAAATTAAGGGTTAGCAGGCTCAAGTGACTAGCCCAAGTAACTAGATAGAGGGTTCAAATTCAGGTCATCTGAATTCAATTTATATATTCTGTCATGTAAAATAAATAAAGCAGTGAAATAACTATTGGTAAGTAAGTAATTGCTCTAGAAATTCAGAGAAAGGGAAAATCAGCACTAGAGGTCAATTAGTTTTGTGCTTGCTTGGTAGACACACGCACTCATACACATATGATATGTACATATATACACACATACGCACATAGTTATGCTTATATATCTATACACATACACACATATACAATGATAGATACAAATACGTGTGCAAGTACAAGGCTGAACAATTAAGATTTTGAACTCATCCTAGAAAAAGTAATATATACCTCATTGCCGGTCACCTGTGGTCACCTTCAGAATACTCCCCCTGGGAAGTGATGCCAGTGCCTAGTCCACCCTTCAAGGCAATTTTGGAATTTTTCTTCTGGAATGGCTGTCAGCTGTCATCAGATAAGGTCTGACAATTAACTTGCAAACTCATCCCAGGAAAAGTACTGCATGCCTCGTTGCTGAATATCACCATGGTCACCTTCAAAGTACTCCCCTTGGCCATCTGGTGACCCTAGTGACATGGTTTACACATACTCATACGTACACATGATGACATATACATATATGCATATTTATGCATATATTAATACACATACACATTATAGAGAGAGAGGGAAAAAAGAAAAATTAAACTCTCCTAGGAGTTTATAGGTTAAAAAGAAATGTAGAATATACTTGTAGAAAAGAAAATGCACTTCCTCAGAGCTGACACACAGACAAATACTGCACTTCAACTATGATGGTCGCCATAAACATCACTCTCTATTGCCATCACCCTACCCCCCAATCTTCATTTCTGTTCTCTAGCGGAGTGAGCTGTTACAGAGGGTAATAAATGGCAGTGTGGGAAGTAGATTGACACATAAGGATAGGCAGGGATTTTCTTCTGTTTTGCTCAGGAAGACAACCTCAGACAACAGATTTGGAGGCCTGAATTCTCAAAGCAGCGTATGGAAGAAGGATAAGGGTTAACTGATCACTGTAGACTTGTTAGGCTAGTCACTGAGGGAGAAGAAAACAGAAGGGAAGTTCAGATTTCTCCCCTGTACTGAAACAAAAGTATTTTTGCAATGTGTTGTATCAAGACACTTGGGCACTGTGAAACTGGTTAGAAGTTTCTTAGGAGCTGGATGTCATAGAGAGTAGATCTTTGAAGCAGGGCTGATCTCCCAGATGCCAGCTTTGCCCCTAACACATTTTAGTAGAATAAAGTGTTTTCTTTGTCCATATAATTTTATTCAGTTGTTCATGTTTTATCTATTATATACAATAGATTATTTATAGTCATTTTATTATTTTCTCATTATGGCATTATTTCTTTATCTAATTTGACAAATATTTATTAAGCGTCCACTTTATGTAAAGCAGCAGAGTATGTTCACTGGTTGTACTCACCCTACTGTCTATTGAGACAGTCCTAAAGGGAATTCTTTCTTGACAAGACAACTGGTGGAATGTCAGGGCTCATATTATATTCATAGCAGCCTAGTCATTTTGAGCTTTTAAAACTAGCCACAGGGAAAAAGAAAACTTTTCTTAATGAAATTTCTTCCTATTCCCTTGGGTACTCAAAAATATCAACATGGTGATTAGAAAGACAGCATATTCTTCCCCAGGAAATGGGACCTTTGTAACAAGAGTCTGGCTATAAAGTCTTTTGTGTCTTTAATATAATGCAGTGTTCAATTATAAAGGACTGTGCCTGGGGTTGTCACAGTACTTGTAAACCGATGGCAATTCCAAACCAGGATTTTCCCTTTTCCCACCTGTTTCTGTTTGTGTGTGTGTGTAGACATCCAGCATGATAGATAATAGTTTTCTTAGATTGACTCTTGAATAAGAAAACACTTCTTAGTATAAATTCTGATATTTTGTTAACAATCAATTTTAAAGCATCAAATATGCAGGTTAATGCAATCCAGAGAATATAATATTTGCCTCGGACTCAGAAATCGGCAGTCAAATAAGGGGAATTAGAAGGGAAAAAATTGAACTCCCCATTTCTGCAAAGCATGAATTGTTAGTGGTTGTATGTGTATTTTCATCAGGTTGGCTTAGAAGCAAAATTAACTGATTGGTTCTGCTTACCACACTATTTGGAGAATTTAAATGTCACAGAAGCCAGAGATCAGGAGATTGCTCTTCTAAAGTTGAGTTCAAATTGACATCTGATTCAGGGGTACAGGAGCAAAAATCGTCAATGCCCACTGTCACCAGCCATGATCAAATTAGTCATTTCATTTGTTTCTTCTCTTACTTTAAAACCACTTAGCTGGAGCCCTGGTGACAGAACCGGACATGCTTGAAACTGTGGTCCTATATAAAAGTATTCCATCTATAAAATGACATGTTTCATAGCTCCCAAGTTAAATCACTGATGGTAGTGAGTTTTGGAGAGCAGGGAGGGGCAAGGACCTCATATCCTACCCTCTTACTGAGGGAAAATTATACGTTTTGTGTACATTCAGAAAGTCTAGAAAATATGCTGTAAAGGCTTGAACAAAGTATACCAAGGAAAGTGTTTCAATTAGAAAAGCAGTTGGATGTCAGGACTATTTGAATAGACTGTTCTTGAGAATATTAGAATAGAAGGAGCTTAGAGAGCACCCCTTGCCCCTTGCTTTTATAGCTGATGAAATTATGACAGGGCTGAGTATGAGGCTGAATCCAGTTTTGAGGCTGGCCTTTGATTTAGGACTGGAATAAATAGATTGTCGCTTCCTTTCTGCTACAAAGTTTGCCCTTTTAAAGTTAGAACTTATTGCTATTGTTATAAATTAGAACTAAGTAAGGGTAAGATTAAAAGTAGGTATTAACATCAGAATTCTAAATATTTACTTCAATGCTATGCTGTTAAAATTTCTCTGTAGAGAAATATTTCCTTTGAAAAAGACACTGATATCTTCCCAAGGGTCTTTTGTGTGGCAAATCTTAGGTATTCAAGTTAAGATAAGAAAGGTTCTGATGGATCCTGAGCAAATGCTTTCCCAAGATACTGATCAAAAGAACAGAGATATATTCCTGTGAGTTTATTCCAACTTGCCTTTCTACAAAGGTTAGGACTGCTGTATAGAATAGCTCAGCATGGCTCTAATTTATAGTCTAGTTCACCTAAGAGTCTGGCACCTGCTGCTCAGAATCAATGTTGTTAGTGTGTGGTCAAACATTACATCACAGTGCTGCTCTTGGAGGGATCCTGGAGGGCCACAGCTGGTGTGCTGATCCTTTGGGTTCCCATGGCCTTTCTCCGTTGTGCTGCCTTGCCCAGAGTGACCCTCCCAGACTGGACCCAGCATCTCCGGTTGAGTGAGGGAGCAAGCATTAGAGACCATGGCAGCCACCTCTGACCTGGGTTGTGCCCTGGGATTCAAGAGGGCACTTGGGGCCATGCACAGCAGACTCAGACAAAACTCAGCAAACGATACTGAACGCTACAGACCCTCTGCTCCCCAAGTTCCCACGACATTGGCTCATGGAACTGGTAGGGATATTTCCAATTTGTACTACTTAGTGAGAAGAGGGCTTTGCTTTGCAGAAACAAAATCCAGAGGTAATACACAAGAGGGGAATATTATGTTGACAAAGTTATTTCCAAGGATTTTTGAGCGACATAGTGATGACATGCCAAAATCACTTATTTTTAATGAGGACCTCATGGTTGACAGAGAGGAAGGATACATAATAAATGAGAATAAATTCATCAAGATGCTGAGAATATATTGGGCTCTAATTTTCTATGAAATTGTATTTCCCTTTGATACAATGTTTAATTTTTAGATGGAATAAGATGCTGATGTTAATTTCATAAAAGTTGTTATAATTCTTAACCTGTAAAAATATTAATAAAATGAGAAATTAGTTCATTTATTCAATAATATGAATTAATCATAAAATTAGGGTCAAGATCTTGTTGGATTCTAATTGTGTATAAAGTATTCTAGTGGTCATTTATATTATAAGAGCATAGAAATCTGAAGCATTGTCTCTGCCTTCAGGAGCTAATTATTCTGGGGGACTGATAAGACACAAGAAGATTAGAGTAACAATAGGAAGTAGAATTTGATTAAATGCTAAATGAGGGGCAGAGGACATACAAGCTAAAGCAAACATCGAGAGGCAGAAGGTTCAATATAAGTTGGACTTTGCAAGGAAGATAGGAACTAAAAAAGAATGAGTATTGGGAAGGAAAGGAAGACATCATTCATGGAGAAAGTTATAGTTGCATAGCATTCATATCAATTTGAGGTCCTTTGGATGATACAGACTGCCCTTTATTTCTTCTCCGCTAATGCTCGTGGTTCCCAATACCTGTGTTCCCATTTCCTCTTGACTCACTTGGGTTCAGGTTTGTGTCTTCACACTTCCCCAACATTGTTTTTGCTGACCCCACTAATGGCTTCCATGCTATTAAATCTAAAGATGAATTTGCACACCTTGTCTGGCTCGACCTGTCAGCAACATTTGGCATGGTAGATGCTCCCTTCTACCCTAGGGGTAAACTTTCCTCGTGTCTGACTTCCACAACAGCCCCTTTGTCTAGGTTTCCCTGCAAAGCCACCAGTTACTTATTCCCAGCCTCCTTTCATAGGCTTTATCCTGTCCTTGATCTTTTAAAATTGGAGCATCTCAAGGCTAGATCTTCCATTCACCCCAACTCTCATCTGCCATCAGATTTTAAATACCATATATGCAGAAATAACTCTTAAACTTATATTCCAAGCCCAGACCACTCTCCCAGACTGTGTACTCACTTACCTAATTATTTTCTGATATTCCTCCTTAAATGCCCAGCATATATCCAAAACTGGACTCCTTATCTTTCCTGCTAAAACCTACCCCACCCTCCCTGATGGCTACTCCATCTTCCTTGTTACTGGATCTAAATCCTTGGAGTCTTTCCTGACTCTTCTCTTTCTCTCAACCACCTACATCTGGAAATTCTGGTGGCTGTTCCTTAAAAATATTTCCAGTGTCTGACCACACATTGCCACCTCTGCCACCACCCTCCTGCACCATACCACCATCACATTTTAATTGGTTTATTCCAGTAACCTCTGAATAAGTCCCTGTTTCTACTATTTCCCACTAAAAATCTATTCTCAAAATGGAAAACAGAGTGATATTTTTTGATTGAATTGCAGGCGATGTCACTTCTCTGTACAAAACCCCTCTATCAGTCCCTATTTTCACTTAGCCAAAACCCTGACAATGACTTTCAAGACCCTTCATAATAATCGAGGATGCTCTTAACCTCTCTGATGGCACACCCTAGAATTTCCCTACTCAGTCACCCTGATCTGACCACAGTGAGGTCCTTGCTTTTCTATGCCTTTGAACCTTTTTTCTTGATTGTTGTCTGTGCCTGGAATGTTCTTCTCATGTGGCTTACTCCCTCCACTCCCTCAGATTCTTTATTTAGAATTGCAAACTACCCACCCTCTCCTAGCCCTCCTACTTCTACATTATTCCTTGTCTGTCTCCCCAATAGAATGCACCCACCCTCCATAAGACCAATGATCTTTGACTGTTTTGTTCAGTGATAACGATGGCATAGTATGTGCTCAGGAAATACTTGCTGAATGAGTGAATAGAGACTGACTATGGCCTAGTTGTGGAAAAGAAGGCATTATTGCAAGTATGTTGGATGAATCTGAGAATCTGAGGGAAAGTGTAGAACTAGACTAGAATTCATCTCCTCAGTTTCCCACCATCGGGCAAAATAATCACGAACGCCATCCGCTCAATGTTGAAATTCCAAGAAGAAAGCTTCTGATTGGCCTAGTTTGGTCTGACCCTTAGCCAGGGGAGGGTCAGGCCACTTGATTGACTGTTCTCTTAAGACTAGCTCAAATAAAGACTAATTCCCTCCTTTAAAATCAGTGTGCTGTTTTTAAGAGAAGGGAGAATGAATAGGGAGCAGGCAAACACAGTAGCCATCCTATTTGATAATCATTCCACCCACATTTATCGAGCACTAATTGTGTCATGTATTGGGATGCACAGAGGATGTTGCACGTTAAGGACAGTTGTGTAGGCAGTTACATATACTAGAATAAGCTGACATCGGAGACGTTCATACAAAGTCCTATGGGGACATAGAAAAGTGAGTGGCAGCTTCTGTCTGCACAGAGAGAAGGAAGCAGGTGAAGGTGTTTAGAGAGAGGATGTCAGCAACCTTGTCCCTTCAGCCTTCTCACGTCTGGTTGCTAAAGAGATGCATAAGCAGAGTCCCTTTTATGGCAGTCTGAGGTCCTCGCTCCTATTCCCTTTCTGGAATGAAGGAGTATGTTTGAGAAACTAGGTCTTCAACATTCAGAGATGAGCAAGACCACAGGAACTTGTCACTGATCTCACTCTACAAATGAAGTGACCCAACCAAAGCTTTCCAGTGAAGCATGAACAATGTTTCCTCAGGGAGTAGTGAAGAAACCAGACATTGGGCAAAAGGAGGGACATACCCAGTAACCTTAGCAAAGGACAAAGAAAGGAGGCAGCAGAACAGAGTGAGCACATGTTCTGGCGGGCTGGGCTTGAAGCCTCCAGCCCAAGAGTGTTTCTTCACCACTCTAAGCCTGACCTCTAAAGGGGAAAATTATGCACCAAGGTCATAAGCTTTATTCAGAAGATTAAATGAGACTATGAATTACTGTGTGTGAAATGACTAGCACGGTGCCTTCTCCCTCCAAACAAGCAGCTGTTAAATGCTTCTTCTTTCAATGAATGCTTGGCGACCACCTGTATGTCCAGATTTGGTTCTGTGAGTAGGTGTAAACAGGCAGATAAAAAACCCTCCTTGACTGGTGTTGCGCCATAGTGGGAAAAGCAGGTATTAAACACATAACATGTTTCATAAAAGACAGATAGTGATAAGAGTCATAAAGAAAAATAACGCAAAGCACGAGGGACAGAAAGTAATCAGACGAAGATGGGTAATATTTAATAAAGATTGACCAAGAAAGGCCACTTTGATAATGTGGCATTTGAACAGAGACCCAAAGATCTTAATATGAAATTAGACATAGGTGGATGTGTGCATGTTTTCATATGTAAATAGTTCTAGATCAATGAAATTGCACCATAGGCTGTGATTAGAAATAAGAAAATGAAGAGTTCTGACATCATCCTGAAAAAATAAAACTATACAGAATTGTTTAATTACTGAGAAATCACAAATACAACGCTCCAGACATGACACTCCTGCCATACACTCAGGCTGCCAATGGTTGTGAAATTTTCCTTGCTGTTTTTGTCACAGAAATTAGTTTATTATGGCCACAATCTTCCGATTTTTATTCAAAATCCTAAAAATTTAATCTGGCTTAGGATTTGTTTGTACATTAACATGGAACTCAAGACCTAGTGATATTAAATAGAGCTGTAGATTCTTGAAGCTTGATATTCCCACTATGTTTGTGCTTTAAATAAGAGCTTTTTCTAAGGAACAACTAGTTACCAAAGGAATTCTGGAGAGTTTCTATCTTGACTACACCTACATGCTGGCTATTTTTATCAAGCTCCCTCCTAGTCAAAGTCATTGCTTAGATTTCAGATTTTGCTCACCCCAGTTGAGTTTGTGAGATTTATCATTTTAATATCTTCCACACTGCATTTCCCCCTTAAGGTTTTTACCAACTTTTGCCCCATGTTTAAAAAAAAAAAAGAAAGACAATTATTGTAGCATTCACATTAATGATTTTAGTCTTTGCTTCAGTATTTCTCAAGTGCTCTGATGTGAGATTATTAAGTCAGTATTTTATGAGTGTTTCAGAATCAGCATTGAGCAAATGTCAAGAGTTGGCGACCTTCCCACTAGTAGCAATTTTTGAGTTTTATTGGGTTATAAAATTTTGTAACTGCAAAACATTGTATATAATATTTTATTTATTCAAATTTGTTATTTTTTTCCCTAATTGGCATTTTTGGAAAAACACTATTTGGCAAGAATAGGACTTAGCTCAAGGAGATGTTACAAGGTTTCAGTACTGGTGTCTTTTCCTCCACCTTGTATGTATATCACATGAACTAAAGGAAAATTTAATGAAGGATGTCCTCCTTTATGCTTCCAGATTTGAAAGGAAATGCAAAATCACAGAGGAAATAAAATGTTTATGAACATCTGGACTGAAGGAATCTAGTTAATACTTTAAGTTCTGATTGTGTGGATTAAGAAACCAAATTCAAGTTCAGAAAGGCAGAGTGACATTTTAAAGTTAATTTTGTAGTGGTAGACGCCACATCAGAATCTGGGATTCGTGGTGTTTCACCCATAACACTCATTTTCCAAAGGATATGGGAAAATGTATGGTGTGAATCAGCCTTCTAAGGTGTATTCGTCTATTTTCTTTAATAAGAGTCATCAAATTTCCAGTGTGATCAATATCACTTTCCTCAAGCTTCCTCCCAAACTACCCTATGAGAGCTAATAATCTGAATGAGAATAAGAAGTGTGAGTTTATGTGAACTAGAAAGAAATTTAACCCAAACAGCACTCCAGCGACTGCTCAGTCCCGGAGTATACAGACGTAAGGTGGAAAGAATGCAAAGTCTGAAGTCACAGACCCTTGGGTTCAAATCCTGGTACAGTCACTTAGCAGATACGTGACTTCAGAAAAATAGACCCACTTGGCCTACTTGTGGGGACAAAATGGAACAAAGCACTTTTTAAAATGCCTAGCAGTTTCACATAGTAGAGCCTACATGTGAGCCCCTCCCTCCCTTATAGTCAAAGGTTAATCAGTCCGTAAGTAAGAGACACCAAACTGTGAACAGATGACTTGACATCACTGGGTGAACAATACAGTGGAGTTACTGCTGAGAGCTAACCAAGGGCTCCTTCTGGAAGGAGGTGCCAGGAAAAGCAAAGGAGGCATTTGGATGGGGAAGAAACTTGCCAGGCAGAGGAAGGAGGATAATTCCAAACCCAGGGAGCTGCCCACGCAGATCACAAGCTTGACTGTGCTGGGCATAGAACAGCCCTATCCAGTAGGCACCTATGAAACTTTAAATTTTCTAGTAGCCCATATTTGAAAAAGTAAACAGGGAAGGTTGAAATTAATTTCGATACTGTATTTTACTGAGCCAGATATATATCTAAATAGTATCATCTCAATGTGTCATCAACAGAACAACTTAATAAGGTATTTTACATTAATTCCACCATACTAAGTCTTTGAAATCCAATGCATATTTTCCACTTATAGCACATTTCTATTCATATGAGCCCCATTTCAAGTGCTCAGTAGACACACGTGGTACTACACTTTACCTGGTAGATGCCAAACTGGGGCAGTACAGGTAAGGAGTAAATGGTGTGTGAATATAAGGAGATGGCCGATTAGAGCGAGGGGAACTTAGAAGGGAGACAGGTACCACATGCCAGGTTAAGGAAATGGATTCTCCACTTATTTTATTTTATTGGAGACAGAGTCTTATACTGTCACCCAGGCTAGAGTATTGTAGCATCAGCCTACCTCACAGCAACCTTAAACTTTTGGGTTCAAGGGGTCCTTCTGCCTCAGCCTCCCATGTAGTTAGGACTATAGGTGCCTGCCATCACACCAGCCAGTTTTTGTATTTTAAGCAAAGATGAGGTCGTGCTTTTGCTCAGGCTAGTCTCAAACTGGTGAGCTCAAGCGATCTACCCCCTCAGCTTCCCGGAGTGCTAGAATTACAGGTGTGAGCCCGTGCACCCAGCCAGATTCTCCACTTTTAAGTAGAATTGTATGGCCAGATCTGTATTTGACAAAGATTATTCTGGGGTTCTGGAGGGAGGGAAGGGGCATCACTCTGGAGGCTTTCACAACTGAGACAGACTCTTGCTTCTCACACTTTACTGTGCATAGAGCTAATCTGAGGATCTCGTTCAAACAAGTTCTGATTTCCTGGCCTGGGGTGGGTCCTGACATTCTGGGTTTCTAACACACTCCCAGATGGTGCAGAGCCACCGGTCCATGGATCAGACTCAGAGTAGCAGGGATCTAGAATAAAAACTAAGAAATCATTTTAAAGTTGTTTACATAATGCCGCGAGAGAAGGGAGAAACTCCAGCTAACAATCCCATTGGAAGCAAACGACACCGTACTTTGCGGCCTGGAAGTAAACTACTCTTGGCCCAAGTAGAGGTTGCTCTTCTCTGGTTACTGGCTGTGTCAACTAAAGATGTGAGTGACAAACATTGTCTTGCACTTCAATGTTTTTGAGACTTTTTAGGAAACTCATTAGCTTATATTAAAAAGATAAAGGCATTCTGAGCACAAAATACTTGTGATTTAATGCTCCCGGGGAAGAATATTTTGTTTCACAAGTGAGTTAGGAATCACAGGACTGTAGCAAAATTGCCCATTGAAAGGTTGGATGTGTGATGAATAGGTCCCAGTGTTTGACTCAGTAACGCGCATCCAAGTCACACAGAATCAGAAGAGGGACAAGGGTGACAAGAGAATTGGCGAGTTTTTCATTGTGCCTGTACAGATTATTATTAAACAATTTGGGAAAAATCAGTGAAAGGTCAGTTGGTTTATGTAAGTACAACCATGATTTTTGAGTTATTTGTTATTTTTTATTTTTATTCATCCACTTTATAAATAGTAAATTACTCAATTACATTGACCTTTTTTTGTTTTGTTTTTTGGAATAGTGTGAAAATTTTCTTCAGGAGGAATTCTGAAAATAATTTCATTAACTAGAACTTACATTTGTAAAAAATGAATCAACTACTGTTCTTTAAAAGTATTAAAAACTCCCCAATGCTGATTCTTGGCCATTCGGCAGAGTTAAGTACAGAAGTACTGTTTTAAGTTAGAAATATTCCAATTTATACATCTGTGTTCCTTGGGAATCCAAAGATTTAAACTGTGTAAGTATACTGAAATTTTGCCAAGGCCAAGAAAGTTGATTTATTTTTTTTCTTAATTAAGTTGAAAGGACTTGGGGAAAAAAAGGAAAAGAATAGCATTTGGGAGAATATGGGATATGGAGAAGTAATTGCTGTCAATTCCAAATATGCATTTTCTTTTACAATATTTGAGTAGTCTCTGACTTAAGTATGTATGTATGCTGTTTTTTTTTAATTAAGGCAATTAAGTATAATGCCTAATTTGAATCAAAACAATTTGGACAATAAAACATGATACTTTTCCCAGGGCATGCTACTTAGAAGATCGCTTGATGCCTCATACTGTTAGTTGCTACATATTTCATGAGACCTAATTCCCAGCTCAGCCTTGGAATTAGAAGCAGTATCTACACTGTCTGCTGACTGAGTAATATAGTATCATGGTTCTTCACTAGTACTGCCATGTACAGCAAGGTGGATCTTTAAGATGCCTCTGAAAGATGAATCCTTGAGTTTGGATGCCTTGAGTTTTAGACATTTGTTTTTTAACCAATAACCAATTTGACTTCTGATCTTTGATTTCCTGGTCAGAGTCCCAGCATACCTGCTAGGTATTGGTGCCCAGAGTCTGCAGAAACACCTAAGCAGAGAAGTGAGGTGGGTGGTATGATTTCAGGGTAAAAGGGAGCATCCTTTAGAAAAGAAGTTTCCTTGGGCCGTGTAGCAGATGAGCAGTGGGGCACTCCAGAGCTAGAGTCCATGGCAAGGTGTAAGCCAATGCAAAAGAAGAAACTAACCTCTGCCTTTGCTGTTACGTTCCAGAGGCTGTACTAGGCACTTCTGAAAAATGCCCCTGTACGCTGTGCACCAGCACTGATGAGCAGTTATTACCACTTCCCATTAAGATTCAGAAATACTTTCTTTGAGTATTTTTATAGTTTCATGTCTTAAGTTTAAATCTTTACTCCAGTGAGAGTCTATCTTAGTTAATGGTGAAAGGTGTGAGTCCAGTTTCAGTCTTCTACTGAAGACTGAAAGAAGTCAGTAGAAGTTCACCCAGCACTATTCACCCAGCCAGTTCACCCAGCACTATTTGTTAAATAAGGAATCTTTCTCCCACTGAATGTTTTTAATTGTTTTGTCAAAGATCAAATAACGGTAAGTAGCTGGGTTCATCTCTTGGTTCTGTATTCTGTTCCATACATCTACCTCTCTGTTTTTGTGCCAGTACCATGCTGTTTTGATCACTATCGATTTATAGTA
>CAUYRH010145114.1:0-20553 GCA_963574655.1 Perodicticus potto
AGAGAAACTACACACCCCACAACGCTACCAGACCAGTTGGGCGGGCCGGGGGGGTGGCGGCGACGCGCCCGGCCCCCCGGGTGGGCGCGCGGTGGTGCGGTTGGGAAGGAAGGAAGGAAGGAAGGAAGGAAGGAAGGAAGGAAGGAAAAAAGAGAGAAAGAAAAGAATCCCTTAAAAAAGAACCAAAGAGAGAGATAAAAAACTACATGTACCCTGCCCTTCACCACACACACAAACACACACACACACCTTGGATGCAGACCTGAAGTTACACAGAACTCGGGTCCCAGGAGGCCAGCCTCTTCTGCCACTCCTGTCTTGAATGGAGACTTTGCAGCCCTATCTCCTCCACCTGGAACATTACTCCTCATCCCTACCAAAATAACTCAGGACAACTCATCCCTCAGAATGCAGCCATGCAGCCCAGGCACTGCCCACTCAGGAAGCCCCCTGAGGAGACCTCCAGGTTGGGCTAAGTGCCCCTTCCTTATCCCAAATGCCCTTTGTGGTAATTGCATTGTCTGACTTCCCCCATACAACTGCAAGCTCATCACAGGCAAGGCTCTGCCTCTTTTCTCTGTGTCTTTACAACACAGCAAAAACTCTCCCCCAAAGCAGGCGTTGTAAGAATACACTGAGTGAATAAAGGTATTCTAAGGCAACAAGTAGTTAGTCTGATTTTTTTAAAGACAATAACAGTACTGATGTGTCTGGAAGGGGGCCTTCAACAGGCATCTCTGAAGGCTTGGCAACCCAGCTCCCAGCTGGGAGGAGGGGTTGGGGGGACTTCAGGCATTACCATTCAGGAGCCTTCATGGGGGTCGCTGGGAGAATGGGGACACAGGAGGGGTGCAGGGAGAGAACAGTAAAGGAGTAACCCGGGAATGTCCTGCCACCTCCCAGGAAGGGAGCCATTTCCCCAGAGGATAGAGGCCTGTTACATCTTGTCCGGCTAATCTGACAGAAGCCAGCTGCAGCAGCTGGGCCTGCCCCCAGGAAGGCATGCTGAGGCTGGGAACCACATGCTGCTGTTTGCCCTCGGGGGACAGGGGCACCAGGGGAGGGTAATTGACTTGTCTCCCAAATTTATTTGTTAATTCCTAGCTGCACCATTTGATGTGGTTTCCAGGAGGCATGCCGCTGTTGAAATCTACCCCCTACCTTCCTAACCCCCACATTCCCTGCAATGGCCTGCGGGAGGTGGGTGCAGTGCAGAGCCAGCCCACAGGTAAAACTGGAAAGGGTGCCCACAGTGCAGGGGCTCGCTGCTCCCAGCACAGGCAGCAGATTCTGAGACCAGGGGGAGGGGCTCCAGACAACAGTGGGACAGTGTGCTCAGGAGGCTGGGGACAATGCCTGATGCACCTGGGAACAAGTCCCCTCACCTGTCTGCCTCAGCTTCCTCAACTCTGACTGCTCTGCCCCTTCCTGGGGCTAAGTGAGGGGACCGATGTGATGAGGGTAGTAGGTGCAGGTGCGAGCGAAGGGCGCCCTACAACTGCCAGTGTTCACATGGGCAGTGTTCATCCCTCAGGGCCCGGCTGAGGCCATAACTCTGTTCCCACCTTTATGCTTTCCGGATTTCCCAAGTTTCCAGCAATTAGCATAAAGGAGTTTTATAAACAGGGAGACACCAGAATAGAGAAAATGTGGGAAGTGAGTGGCCCAGAGATGGAGCATGTGCCTGAACTTGCACCCTGCAGGAGGCAAGGCCCTGTGCTACATCTGAGCAAGCCTGGTGGTGACAGGGTCGGGGAAGAGAGGAGCTACGAGCCTGGAAGGAGCCCCCAGATGCAGGGAGAGGGTGGAGCCTGAAGGGGAAGGAACAGTGTTGGTGACAGGATGAACACAGCCAGGGACACAGTCAAGCCAGTGGGACAGAGTCAAGCTCCCCAAGACTCCCCACCACTAACCCAAGGCAGTGTCCCTCCTGACTTTCAGTCTGAGGAGGATCAGCACAGCTGACCTCATTAGCTAGTGTGCTCCATGGTGGCCCCCATCCAAAGAGAGACTCCGCCCTTTTCCAGGAGGGAGGATTGGACAGTGGGTGGCAGTCCCAGAAGTGGTCAGGGGAGTGCCAAGGACAGCAGTTCTCCATGTTCTTCATGCCCACCCTCCCTGGGCCCGCTGTGTCTGTGCACAGTCCATGGGGTACAGCCCAGGAAGGGCCCAGCAGACCCTGGTCTCAAGGAGGCAGCAACGGTTGCTTCTGAGAAGCATGTGCCCACCCAGGCTCCAGGCCAGACAGCCTGTCCCTACTCACTGCCATCGACCCTCAGAGAAGGAGAGAGGGAGCCGATGACCATAAAATGCTCAAAGACCTCAGAAAGTAAGCAAAAAGCCGAAGTCCTCGGACTCCTCTAACTGACACAAGATAGGGGCAGCAGCAGGCCTTCCTGCCGTCTGGCCCCCGCCGTGTCCCTTCAGACTGTTCCTGGGTTCCCTGTGTCTCGCTTCTGAGCACTGGCTCCTGCGGCATTCGTTCAGTGGGCAGAGAGTGTCCCTGGCTTAGGATTTCCCTTCTCCTTCACTCTCCCAAAGGGCCGCTCGCACAAGGCAAGTAAGGGTGGAGAGGGCTTACCGAAGGTCTGGACAAGGGCGGCACCTCTCCTGAGGCCCTGTCATCTGCCACCTTCCAGAGGCTCCCAGCTTTCCCATTTTTAGTCTCCTCCCCTCAAACTCCCCTTCAAGCCTCCAAGGAGGCTCACACCTATTAACCCAGCGCTCTGGGAGCAGGAGTTCAAGACCAGCCTGAGCACGAGTGAGTCCCTGTCTCTAAAAAACAGGTATTGTGGCTTGTGCCTATAGTCCCAGCTACTCGGGAGGCTGAGGCAAGAGCAACTCTCGAGCTCAAGAGTTTCAGGTTGTTGTGAACTGTGACACCAGAGAACTGGATAGGCCCTTCCTGTCTCTTCATCACCTCGCACCCCCAACACACACACACACACACACACACACATCAGACTCTGCAAGCTACTCTTGCAGGTAGTGTGGGGTGTCAGGGCTGAGGCTGTGGTCCCACCTGCCTGTCTCCACTGCCCCCCTGGCCTCTGCAGGCTGGGGTTGCATACACCTCCACTGTTTGGAGCTCACTGCTTCCTGCGATTGTGGGGAAAGGCAATGAGAACATTCCAGAAAAGGCCCTGGCTTGGAGGTGGAGACAGGTCACCCTTGGGAAGGTCCTGGGGAGATGGGAGGAGTCCATTTTTATCTCTGGTCTGGCAGAGAGCAGACACAGGCTTCCCTTTTGGAGACCAAGATGATTTCAAAGGGTCTCCAAGAGGCAGAGCCATGAGCTGGTTTGAATCTCTCAAGCAGGAAAAGGTGAAGCTGCTGGTGAACCTGCGGGTGTGATGACAGGCCCAGGGTGGCTATGCATGTGGGAGCCCAAGGTTGAATTACAGAGGCCAGGATCTGTGCTAACACCCCACACTACCTGCACTCTGGGTACCCACACAAACCACATCATCATAGTCCCAGGCTGGGTGGTGTCCCTCACCCTCTCATTCTCTGGAGAGAATTCGCACTTGTATTCTCACCTGGCTAGACTGCGCCAACATCACACACTCCCCTAGACTGGCTGTGTTCACACTCAAGGGCTTTCTTGGTTTCTGCCTCTGTCCATTGGAATGGCACCCACCTTGGTAACAGATGCCACTTTTTGTGGCAGTGGATGAGATGCCCAGAGGCCTACAGAGTCCAGGGCCACTCTGGGCTGGGTGAGGCACTGGTCTCTTCCCCAGGCCATCTGGTCCAATTGCCCCGTGGGTGAGGGGGTATCTTAATCTGACACAGTGTTCTCAGGGCAGGGCAATCCAAACCCAGAAACAAGACCTAAAGAATGTCCAAAAGGGGAAATTCAGGTCTGCCACCTTTGGTCCCCAGGTCTTAGCCATTTCCCCGCTGGCAGAAACCGGCTTCTTCAGCCCATGCCTCCTGCTCTGGTGGCCTCCCTCCCCACCCATCATATGACTTGATCATGTGGGCAGCCTCTCCTCCCGAACACCCACTTTCATCAAGTTACTGCCCCCTGAAGAATCTTCAATAGCTCCCCACTGCTTAAGAAAGAACTCAGGCGGGCATTTGAAGCTGTCCTAATGGACAGGAGCTAACTTTCCTGCCTTATCCCCCTCTTTCTCCCACCCACCCCCCACATAAATTCCCTCTGGACCAGTGTCTTCACTGTCATTGCATAAAGGCCTCGCACTTTGCTATCTCTGCACCTTTTGTAAAACCTTCCTGGACCTCCTCTTCCTCTTTCTTCTGCTGGAATGTCCTCTTTTCCTCCAAATCCTGTAGGGCCCAGCTAACCCTCCTCCAAGAAGTCTTCCCCGACGACCCACAGTCCCCAGACAGCACGGCCCTCTGCCTCTGCTCTGTGCTCTCTGCCTTTCCTCCCGCTATACCACCCCCTGCTAGGGAGCTACTCTCCCCCACTGGATTCTCCCCCAGACCCCCCCTCTCTGGGTGGGGCCAGGCCATATTCTCTCCCCTGCCCGGCCTCCCCAGTGCAGAGCTGGGCACATTAGCCCGGATACCAAGGAAGGTGCTGTGGGCCTCTCTCACCCTGTGCACTCCAGCCACACAGCTCTGTGTGATTGTGTCCCCTGCAGGCCGAGCTCCCCACCTCCACCCCGCCCTGTCCCAGTCAGGCTGGGGCCTGCTCTGCTGGGCGGGAACCCCACACATTCCTTCAGAATTAAACAAGGTCCTGCTGGCTCCAGGCTCCCCAGGGTGAAGATCATCCCTTTGCTCTTGGAAGCGGCTTTTCTCCCTCCCCAGGCAGTAAGGCCCACTTGGTTCCCAGGGAAAGTTCTCTGGGCAGTGACTGGACAGCCGCAGAGAAGGGTGAAGGGGCACATCTGTGGCCATTTGGAAACCTGGGTCAAGACCCGGGAGACGGCCCTCTGCCACCTCACGCCTAGTGTTCAGCCGGCCATGCAGCTACCATGCTTACACACATGCAAATACACAGACGCCAATGTACTTGTGAACACATACACCCAAATGTGGGCACACATCGATGTGGACATGAACATCATGTGCACACACGTAAATACGGACATGCACAAACACACCCATACAAGACACACACAGACGCACCCAGACACAAGTACACACTTGCAAACCACACACACACTCACACTGCTTCCCTGCCTGGCCCAGAGGCAGGCTGGGGGCCTGGCCCCTCCACACACAGCTCTCCAGCAGGAAGCCCCTTCCATCTCTCCCCAGAGCAGTTCGGAAAGGGAGGGGAACTGTGATTTGAAGCATGGCAGATCATTTTTCACAGTTCACCTCCAAACAACCTCAGCCCAAGAGACAGAATACTTTTTAGCAGAGACAAAGTAAGTTCCAGGCACGCTGCCCCCAGCCAGGCTGTGTGTAGGAAGAGAAACAGCTGAGGTAGCAAGAGGGGCAAGGTAGAGACAGAGCCACCGTGCACTCTGGGCTTCTGGATCGCCCGCAGCTACCCACATCTGCCAGTGGATGGTGATGGTGATGCGGGAAAGCTTCAGAGTGTCCCCCCAAAATGTGCTCAGTGTTTGGCTCCGATGGCACCCCTACATCTAGCTCTTCTAGCTTTGCTGGATCCTCTCTCTTCCTCTTCTCCCCACCTCCCCTACACTAGCTGGCCCTTGAATTTGGGATTATCAAAGACCCAAATGGTCCCTACACGGGGCAGCGAGACAGAGCTCTTCAGCAGAGGCAGATGGGCTCTGGAAGTCTCCAGCAGCAATGGGGAGGCTTGGCGTTCATGTCATCTTTGGCCAAAGATTACTAGACTATTCCCGGATGATGGGAATGGGGACGGTTTAAGATGACCAATCTCTCCACCGCCCACACTCCCTCCATAGACTGGGCAGGCTCTGAAACTATGTTTGAAGAAACATGTTTGTTACAAGGACAGAGAAGTCATAGTCCTATGATGAGCCCAGGCTAAGAGGTTGTTGAAATCACATGACCTCCTTTCAAGGACCAAGTCCTTGAAAGTAGGACAGTCACATGCTCAGATTCAGCCAATATCACTAACTATGGTCACACAGCCTACTCCATGCCGCCAAGAGCCCTGGACAGTCATGCAGCCCCTGCCAACCCAAGAGCGTGGCACCTGTTTAGGGAAAGATGCTGCTTTCTCAAACTACTTTGTTTCCATTGGTCAGAAAGTTATCGTCCGATACCCCCTTAGCTATGGTGCCCTTGTACAGTCCTGTGGTTGCCCTGCGTGTGGCCTCCATAGCTCCATTACAGGCTGAATTGTGTCCCCTCTAATTCTTGTGCTAAAGCCCTAACCCCCGGCACTCCGAATGTGGCCATATTTGGAAACAGGGTGGGCCCTACCCCAATCTGCCTGGTGTCCTCATAAGGGAAGAAGATTAGCCACACGTGCAGTGGGACATGTGACACACATGCACAGAGAGACACCTGTGAAGAAACATGAGATGGTGACCATCTGCCAGCCACCGGGAGAGGCCCAGAGAGAACGGCCCCCGCTGGTGCCTTGATCTTGGACTTCCACCTCCAGAACTGCAGGAAAATCAATGTCAGTTGTGTGAGCCGCTGGTGACTGACACAGCCTCTTCCCCAGCTACTGTGCTGGCCCGATTTCCCCATCCCCAAGACAGGCCTTTGGGATGGGGGTAAAATCCCCTGGGATGAGGACTGTCAATGACCCCAAAGTTGCAAACTAGCAGGGCCTCACCCTGCACACGCGTGTCACTTCAGACCAGATGAGCACAAGAGTGAAGCTGACCACCCACAGGCCACAGCCCTGTACCAACCCCGAGCCGGGCCCCTCCCCCAGGGTAATGCCCCTTCCCCACTGCCTGACACCAGACAAAGCCCTGCCAAGGGCTGGCTGCCCATGGCTCTCAGCCGGGCTGCCCTCTGCCTCCACCAGGTGGGCCACGCGCACCAAGCCCTCTGTTCAGACAGCATCCAAGTCCCTGTGACGGGCAGGAGGCCTAGAGAGGCCCACCTCCCTCCCCTCCAGAAAGAGGTCAAAGTTTGCATCTGGGAAGGACACTTGTAGCTCAGCGGGGACTGCCAGGGCCAACTCCTCTGTGAGCCCAGCAGAAGTGGTGCCTAAATCCTGAGACTCAGTTAGGGGCCCACTAAAATGTTTTCATTTCTTTTCAAAACAGAAGAAAAAATTAATATTAAGATACTAATGAATATGTAATAGAGAATCCAGCTTGGATTATACTTATCTTTATATGAACGCAGAGAGAAAGTATAAATTTGTTTTTTGTTTTTTTTTGAGACAGAGTTTCACTCTGTTACCCTCGGTAGAGTGCTGAGGTCTCACAGTGCATAGCAACCTGCTTAAGCGATTCTCTTGCCTTAGCCTCCTGAGCAGCTGGGACTACATGTGCCTGCCACAATGCCTCGCTATTTTTGGGTTGCAGTTGTCTTTGTTGTTTGCAGGCCCAGGCTGGGCTCAAACCCGCCAGCCTGCACATATGTGGCTGGCGCCCTACTCACTGAGCTATAGGCACTGCCCATGAAGTATAATTTTTCATATATATTTTATGGAGGAAGGGTTTGTTATGGCAGATGCACCCATGACCGGGAGTCATAGCATGACCCTGGGAACTCCAGGGGCTGTGGGTGTCCAGTGTTGGGGGTCTGCTAGCACAGGTCCCAGAACCTCTCTCTGCCCTCTTCAGAGCTGGCACCACAGCCTCACATCCCTGTGATAAGCTCACGCTGGGGGCCCCTAAAGCAAGAGGGTAAGAGCAGAGAGGATGGTTTTCCTCCGGGCCGGCCGGAGGCCGGGGCGTTGCAGAGAGCCTCCCCTCCCCTTTGTGCTAGAGATGGGCTTGGCAGCACCTCTTCCTCAGAGACCTGTGTCCATTCTGAGCATACAAACCCTTCCATCCAGGCCAGGTTCAAATTAGCCTGCCTGTCCGCATCCAGCTGGTTGCAATTGCAGCCCCTGTGCTAGGGTTTCACTTTCAATGTTGATTTATGGGAAACACAAGGTTGCCTAAACTCCACTTGAATTCCTCTTCAGTGAAGCAATGGTTGTGGGAGGGAGGGAGAGAGGGAGGGGCCTGCATCCCAAAGGGGGAGCGGCGGGCGTGGGTGCATCCACACAACTGGAGCTGTCCCTGCAGCATCTGTCCCTCATGCCCAGGGACCAGAGCCACCCTCTGGTGGGCTACAAGGAGCTCTCCTTAGAGAAATGGAATATTCACACAATGGAATTCTATGCAGCATTGAAAATAAAGGACCCACAGTTAGACATGTCAACTTGCATCAATCTCACCAATATGTTAACAGAAAAAAAGTTAATTGTAGCATACATACTGGAATGACACTATTTGTACAGAACTCCAAAGCATGCATGTAGCAAAGCATGTAAATACTTTAAAGAAACTTTCTATATGCAGTGAAAAGCTAAAGAAATTCATGAGAATGAAAAACACCAAATAGAGGATAGCGGCTACCCCTTTGGGATGGGGCATGTGCAGGAGAAGTGGGGGGCCTGGCAAAGGGGGTGCCAACCAGGTTTATAGTTTTATCTCTGAAACTGGTTTGTAGTTCCATGGGTGGTCATTATATCACTATTTGTTTGGGTTTGTCTATTGTTTTTTTAAATTTACTTTATTTATATTTTGTTTTTAATTACTTTTATTTTTGTCTGGTTTTTCCCCCTCTTTTTGCTTTTTGGTTTCTTTTTTTTTTTTTTTTACTTTTAGTATATCTGGTTTATGTTACAATAACATATATATATATATATATATACCCGCCACCTCCAGCATATGGTGCCAGCACCCTACTCCTTTGAGCCACAGGCGCCACCCTATAATAACAATATTATTAGGAGAAAGATCTCCAAGAAAAGAGTGGAGGATAAAGAAAATTTTCCAGGTTCACCTCCCAATCTTCCAGATACACAGCACCAAGGAGCTCTCCTGATCGCGGCTCCCTGATTCTGGGGAAAGAAAACACACAGGTACCCTGGCCTGGGAGCCCCACGCGCCTATGGCACCAAGGCTTGGAGAGGAGGGCAGGGAGGCACTCAGAAGAAACCTGGCTACTCCAGGAGGGGGTCCGGAGCCTATGGCCTCTCCCTCTGGAAGCTACACATTGGTGAGAAGCGGAGGCCACACTCACAATGGCAAACTCAGGCTAAGCTACTACACTCTCCTCCCATCCCCATATTCACCCCATCGCTGCCAGAGGTAAGATGCCCAGACCAGGGTACCCACTGCCTTCCCTTGGCACTCCCCAGAGGCCGCACTCACAAGGGCTTCAGCAGGACATACCCATTGAAAGGGCTGGGGTCTGTGTCGCTCCCTAGAGGAAAATCAGGACAGTCCATGTGAGAAGTCGCTTGGCTCTCGGGAAGCAGGAAAAGTCTCCCAGCCTCTTAGCCCAGGGCATGAAGCTCCGTGGCAGCTGGTGCAGGGGCTCCTGCTTTCAGGATGGGCCAGAAGTTGTGGCGCACGTCTCAATGACAGCTGCACCACACTTCCTAGCAGTGGGGACAGACCAGCCCCAGCCAGCCAGCAGACATGTTTCGCTTGGTCCATGCCATGTTTGAAGTTAGAATTTGGGGCCCATATGTAACCTTAGGAGAGTTCACATAAAAACACAGGTTAGAAAGCAGATGGACTGGCTTCACTGGGCAGACATTCCCCTGTGGTAACCCCCTTCCTGCTCCGAGGGCCATGTCGTCTTTCCCCAGACCCGCCTCTCCTCCTCTCATATTACCTCCCAGATCCCTGTGACCCTGGACTTTGTAAATCTTCATTCTAGAATTTGACGAGCGATTTCTTTTTTCTTTTGAGCCAGAGTCTCATCCTGTTGCCCCCAGTGGAGTGCAGTGGCATCGTCATAGCTCACTCGGACTCCTGAGCTCGCGTGATCCTTTTGCCTCAGCCTCCGTAGTAGGTGGCACTATAGGCGTGCACCACAATACCCAGCTAAATTTTCTTTTTGTAGTAAAGATGAGGTCTCACTCTTGCTCAGGCTGGTCTCGAACTCATGAACTCAAGCAATCCTTCCACCTGAGGAATGGCGCCCAGCCCCTAAGGAGCAATTTTGCCTGCATGTCAGGACCACCCTTTCCCTGGCCTGCTACAAATAAATAAAACCCAAGGAGGGGGTCATGGGAACCCCAATTTATAGCCAGTCCGGCATTAAATACTTAATGAAGGGATTAAATCAAAAAAGGCAGGTCACCCTGGGCCTTGATAACACCTGTGTCTTGGGGAGAGGTCAGTGGCTCACAGAGGCCGGTGGAGACCAGGTCTTCTTCCCAAGATGAACTTGAACAGGACTTCAAGTTGCATGCTACAAAAAGAAAACTGGAAAGGCAGGATTGTTCATAGCCAGAGTCAAAACGATAGCCTCCAAGGTTTCAGCATGACCCTCACCCTGATAAAGGTGCCAAGGAACAACTGCCCAAAGCAATTAGTGTCCCAGCATCTAAAATTCAGATTCGGTTTAAAAACTAGAGTGAAGCAGAGACAACTGGAGTCAGGATGCCCCTTGGGAAAAGATCAGACCCAGAAGCACAGCCAGCCTCAGTGATGTTGTCAAGAACACACACCCAAAGAAGCCAGACAATGCCCGGTCTTCCTCACAAGGAACCAAAGCAGCAGACTGGTTTGAACCTTTGCAAGGAACCCACTCCCTGATATTGTTACCAGGAGAGGCCACGCTACCGAGCAGAGAGCTGCCCTGGGCAGGACAGGCGGTGACAGCGGGCCAAGCGGGGGCACTGTAATCCTTACAGTTTGAGGCATCAGCTTTTTTCTCTTTAGTTTCTAAAGGAAAGTGTTTCCCAGGGTACACACCCTCCCCTCGGGCCTTCTTCCCCCACCCTGGACTCAAAGCTTTCCTGAATGGCTGCACCTTCCAACCCAGGCCAGGGACCTGAGCCTGTCCCGATTTCCAAGGACAGAGTGACTAAGAGGATCACTCACTGAAAGACAGCCACAAGTCTGGGGACGAATCCAACTGCAAAATGAAGTTTAAAATCCCAGGGTGCCAGGAGAAAGGGAAGAACTTGGCAGCAGAGGAAGGAAGGGAGGGGACTCTAAGAGCAGGGGCTGAGGGGACATGTAGTCCCAGGACTCTGAAAGAAAGGGTGGAGGGACCTGTCCAAAGAAATCATTCCATCAAGAGAGCAAATCCTGACGTTCAGGTTCCTCCCTCACCCTGCCCAGTTTGAATTCCCTCCCTGGAAACCAGAGCTGGGAAGGAACTGACATCATTCCACCCCTCTGCCCCTCCTACATGTACACCCCCCAGCCAAACAAAAAGAAACCAGGGGTGCATCTTAGAAGGGTACAGGCGAACCTTACTGAATGCAGAATACAAATGTCTTCATACAAATAACTGGGAAAATGCCATGAAGGCTATGTTAATCAGTTTGATGAAAATAGTTCAGATTGTATATGAAACCAGTACATCATACCCCTTGATTACACTAATGTACACAGCTATGATTTAATAATAATTTAAAAAAAAGAGAGGTGGAGCCTTTGAGAAGTGACCAGGTCATGAGCATGGAGCCTTTGATTACTGCCTTTATAAAAGGGACCTGCCAAGCCCATCTTTCCCACATAAGAACACACAGAAGACATACGTATGAAGACCAGACCCTCACCAAACACTGCTGGGGCCTCAAGTTTGGATTCCCCAGCCTCCAGAACTGTGACCAATAAATTTATGTTGTTTATAAAAAGAAAAAAGAAACCAGGCCCCTAAGTCGGGTTCACTCAGTCACAAGGAGAAGGGTGAGGGTCATGCTGAAACCTTGGAGGCTATCGTTTTGACTCTGGCTATGAACAATCCTGCCTTTCCAGTTTTCTTTTTGTAGCATGCCACTTGAAGTCATGTTCAAGTTCATCTTGGGAATGTCACCTGGCCGGAGAAGCCATGAGACAGATGTTCGGCTTCCCTTGACCTCCCTACCTCATAACCAGGCCTTGGGTATCGAACCACATCACCATGGAAACAAACGTTCAGGCAAAGCACAACTGTCTATTTCCCCCACATGTTCATAAATAGCTACACACATGCCACTCTGCAGGCACCAAAGGTTTCATGAAATGTTATCGGAGAAAAACACAAGATTGAGAAAGTTCAGGCTCAGCGCCTCTGGCTCAACGGGCTAAGGCGCCAGCCACATACACCTGAGCTGGCAGGTTCAAATCCAGCCGGGAGGCCAAACAACAATGACGGCTGCAATCAAAAAATGGCCGGGCGTTGTGGTGGGCGCCTGTAGTCCGAGCTACTAGGGAGGCAGAGGCAAGAGACTCGCTTGAGCCCAGGAATTGGAGGTTGCTGTGAGCTGTGATGCCAAGCACTCTACCCAGGGTGACAGCTTGAAGCTCTGTCTCAAAAAAAAAAAAAAAAAAAAAAAAGAGAGAGACAGTTCAAACTGTTAATATTTTCCTGTAAATTGGGACAAGGCAGCCCTGTGAGAAGACACCTTGTTTCAGCTAATAAGCATCAGTCTCCTTCAGGTATGTGGCTGGCTTCTCTGTCCTAAGATGCTGTCACTCCTGCTGGGCCACCTCGGCATAACAAGAAAAGCGTCTGCCATCAGGGCAGCACCTCCATGCCAAGTGGTCTCAGGAGCTTTTCCAGTGGAGGGAAGGGTGTGCGTGGAGCCCAGGTCAGTTCTCTGGCCGGGCTCACAGTGATAACCTAGGGATGGAGCTGAGGACCACAGGCCCTTCTCCAGCCTAAGTGAGTGCTTCCTTTTCCTTCTGGATGACCCGAGCACCCAGCTGGACTCCTGACCTGCCCCCAAGTCACTGCCACACCCTTCCCTCACCCTATTTCTGGCTTCCTTTTCCCTGAAATTTGGTTGAGCAGCAGGAGATCCTTCTCAGGCTCCCCGCTTCTCACTGGCCCCACGCAAGCCCTCAGAGCATCCTTTTCATTGTAAAGGGTGACGACCAATACTGAAGGAAAACAGAGAGAGAAAGATAAAATTATCACCATGGAAAGAAACGGTGTGAGAACTATCTGCCTGCAGTGTTAGAGTCCTTGGCCAGCCAGAGCCAGGGTTTCCCTGGCCCCCGAACCAAGCACCCTCCTTGTCGACCTTCACCCTCGCCCCTCCTCCCTCAAGCTCTCTCTCTGGGCCCTTTCCTGCCAACAACCCACTTTTCCAACTTTGATTTATCTCAACCAGAGGGAGTGCAAAGTTAGATCTAAGCCCCACTCTCAACGCCTTTTTAAAAAATAATCCAAACCTAGCAGGGTAGAACTCAAATGGCATGACCCCAGACGGACCGACAGACACACAAAGACACAAACACACACCCAGAGACCACGGCAGGGGCTCAGCTCTCAGACACACCAACAGACGCCCCCACACAAACTCCACACTCGGGACAGACAAGGGATACACCCCAGAAGCCAGCCCTGCGCCATGAGCCATTTGGAGCTTCTTTTGAGGAAAAACACTCTGCCTCTGACAGGGGCCATTTTTCCAGAGTGGCTGGATAAATTGCTTTTGTACAAAAATAAACGCAAATGAACTGCATTAGCTGAGCAAGTGACACATTAGTTACAGATGCAGGGCCTGTCAGAACATTGAGGAAACAACTTTTATTGGGGAAGGGCTGAGAGACTCATAAATAACGGGTTGGCAATCTCACATAAACATTTGTGCGTTCACATAAACATGGCCTGGAAGAGCCCTTCCCGCCTGTCCTCGGAGGAGGCGGGGGGTGGGGAGGGGTCACAAGCCCCTTGTCTCCCATAGCTCCCAACTCCTTGGACTCCAGCGCTGTGCTCCGTGGGTGGAGGGAGAGATCCAAGTTCTAAATCTAAACATCTGCCAGAGAAAGAGGGTTGATGCCCAACCCCAAGAGGCCAAAGGGCCTATTTTCCTCCCACTGCAGAGAACTCGCATCAACCAGACCCAGAGGAAGAGACTAGGGGATGCCATTGCACTGGGGGCTGGGCTGTTAAATAAAGCCAAGTAAGGAATTTGAAACGAGGTCGGAAATGCATCCTTGATACAACTCCAGTGGTTCTCATTAAAATAATCATCAGGGAAGTGGGATGAAAGCAGTGTCACCCTCGGCACCAAGGAAAAGGGCCACAGATGAAGCAGCCTTGTCTGTCCAAGCTTCCTCCCACTGGCTCTCGAGGATGCCCTCCCCAGGGACCCTGGACTTTTCTCCTCAGAGACAAAGCCACTTCAGAGCCACACCTACCTGTCCCACAGAGAAGGGCAAAGCAGGCCCAGTGAGCTGCCAAAGGCCTGTCCTCACTGCCCTTTCTCCTGTGCCACCTACCAACCCGGTAGGCACCCTCATACACTTCCCCTTCCCCAAGCAAAACTCACCCACTAGAAAGGCTCTCATGGCTCGGCGCCTGCAGCTTAAATGGCTAAGGCGCCAGCCACAGACACCAGAGCTGGTGGGTTCGAATCCAGCCCGGGCCCGCCAAACGACAATGACAACTACAACCAAAAAATAGCCGGGCATTGTGGCGGGCGCCTGTAGTCCCAGCTATGTGAGAGGCTGAGGCAAGAGAATTGCTTAAGCCCAGGAGTTGGAGGTTGCTAGGAGCTCTGATGCCACAGCACTCTACCCAGGGTGACTGCTTGAGGCTCTGTCTCAAAAAAAAGAAAAAAAGAAAGGGCTTCAGTAACATTCATTCTTAGCTCCTCCCTTCTCCATCACAGATGCCCAAGGGAAAGGGACAATGTGTGGAATGGCAGGATTTAAACCTCGGCTAGCACTCAGTATTTGTGGTGAATTTCTGAAGCATCCAAAGGTGGTGAGAAGGGGGAGACCAGCTCTATGCCCCACAGCTCAGCCCTGCCAACCAATTGGTCCTCCACTTCCCATCATGTACAAGGCCTAAACCCCTAGATGGGGCAGCTTTTTCCTTTATCCATATATTTCCTGTTCTAGTCCTCACCTTGATATCCCTCACCACCCCTCACACACCTCAAAATCCAGCCAAACTGAATCCCGAGCCTCATTTGCGAGTTCCAAGTTCATGCTTTCCCTTTGTCCATCCCTCTTCTGAGAAGGCCTTTTCCTTCTGCAGATCCAATTCCAAACCATCTTTCCGGTCTCCATTCAAAAGCCACTTCCTCCAAGGGCCAAGCACCGTGGCTCACATCTGCAATCCTAGTGCTCTGGGAGGCCCAGGCGGGTGGATTGCCTGAGCTCAGGAGTTCAAGACCATTCTTAGCAAGAGTGAGAATCCGTCTCTAAAAATAGCCAGGGGTTCTCACAGGCACCCTGTAATCTCAGCTGTTTGGGAGGTTGAGGCAAGAGGATCCAGGAGATTGAGGTTGCTATTGAGCTATGAGGCCAGGGCACTCTAGCCTGGGGCCTCAGAGTGAGACTTTGTCAGGTGGAAAAAAAAAAAAAAGCCACTTCTTCCAAGAAGACTCATCTCTCCCTCCTTCAAACTCAGGAAGAATTTGTCAGCACCTTGCTGATGACTTTCCCTCTTGTTCTAAAGTATTTCTCTATCTGTCCCATAGCCCTCTGGAGATTTTAAAATCTCAGATCTGTGCCAACTCAATCCTTTCAGGTTTCTCTTCCTTCCAAAGGCGTATCTGATGCCTGGGCAGTGGTAGGGATGTTGGGTCAATGGAGGAAGATGGTGACAGTGTCTGGGTTCCAGGCTATGAGAGATGGTGGGGGGACGGGGAAGGGGTATGGCAGTGAGTTATAAGGAGGGAGACAGAGAGAGTGATGGAAACTGGCCAACAAATCTTTCCCTGTGCCACCTCCCTTTTGGCTTCATTTTACAGTTGACCAACTCTGTTTTGGAAGAGAAATTAAGATGTTGGACAGGTACAGCCAGCCAAGCACCACAAGCTGAATAAATCTCAGCTATCCAGGCCCTTTCTTCCCATGAACAAACGGAATGCTTTATGAGGAAATAAAAAACACAGCACCAGATAGAAACATTGCAGCCTCTTTGGCGAGGATGTCCCTCAGGAGAGAACACAATGTAGCCATAATTTATTGTATTCGATATTTTCACTTCCAATCTTATGTTTATAGACATTATTTCATAGGCTGCAGCTTAAACACAGATGGAAAAGATTCTGGCTTTGTAATAAGAGATGTTTATGGTAGGCCTGCCCATGGCTCTGTGTTTGTGAATAAATGCACATTATCATGTCCTTAGGTGGGGCTGGGAGATGCTGTTATTATGTGTTTGGACTTTGATCCAACAATTCTGCCTTCATCTGTGCCCATGGCCAGGCCCTCCAGATACTCCCAGGGGAGGAAGTGACAAACACCATAACAGGTGAGCAGGAGTGACAGGGCTGCCTTTGAAATGCATTCCTGGCTCTGGCTGGATCTGCCGTTCTTGGGTCTTCAGAGAGCCTTGGCCTGAGGACTTGGGCCTAGACTCCAAAGGGCAGAGTTGAAAGGGAGGGGACACCATGGTGGTACATACAGTACAGGATTCTGTGCTGGGCGATTCACACTGTCGTTTGGGGGAACACAGGCAGGGGGCGGTTAGAAAACTAAGCTCATCCTACCTCTGCTGTCCTGCGAGCCGCTCTCCTTCCACCACAACACATCACAGGTACCTTCCCTGAAGGTTAAGACAAACCTTCTTAACAACACGATGGAATTCTAGTGTTCAGAGTCTGATGTGACAGAGTTTGTTTGACTGATCCTATTTAGGTTGGGAAGAGAGAGGGCACATGAGGGGGAGGAAGGGGAAAGAGATGGAGGAGCATGGGGGGAAAGGAGAGAGAGGGAGAGGCCGGGGAGGGCAGAGGAAGCAGGCCTCAGATGGAAGCTGGGGTTGAGCCCCACAGGAGAGGCCCTGCCTGGCAGGGGTACCTTGGCCCACAGTGTGGCCCACACACATCCCTCAACTCCAAGGGCACTGGGCAGAAGCCAGCCTCATGCTCGCAGCCAGCAGGCCTGATGGGGTTTGGACAAGCAGCCTGCCCGGCCCCTCCTTCCTTTCTACACAGGGCTGGTTTTCAGCAGACTCTAAGCAGCCTTGGGGGCGTATGTCAGGAAACACCAGGGACTTTAGGCTTAGGGGGAGTAGAGGAGGGAAGAACAGCTCCACTCAGCGGCAAGGGTCAGGCGAAGGGGAAGGGGGGACCCTGCAAGATCTGGGGTGAGTAATGTGTCCTGCCACCCTGACTCCCGGGGATTCACTGTGGAAGAACTTCCATGTGAAGAGAAACATCTAGGAGAGGCTGTCTATGGGGGCCTCCGTTTCTGAGAACCATCAGCAGAGCACCATGGGAAGGGTCCCCTCCTGGTTGCTTGGCACAAATGGCGTCTTTGGTTTTATTGTGCAGACATTTCTCTATTGCACCACTGCAGCCATAAGATTGAGGACAGCCATCCTTAAAGAATCCTTGAGTGTTCAAAAGACCCGAGGAAACGGTGGGCTGTGCCCAGAAGGCCCTCTGTTCCCTGGGCTCTGGTGGTGAGGCGTCATGTCACACTGGGTGTGGGGCTGTGGAACCCGCTCCAGGCAGCTGACAGCTTTGGGAAGACTGTGCCACCACCCCAGCTGCTTGAGAAATCCGGCCGGTGCCCAACACTGTAGACTAAGGAGCTGAATTTCAGAAAAGGTTGCAGCCAGGTGTGGAGGACATGTGTTGTCTGGTTGCCCCTCTTCCTTGAGGGAACTGCTGCCCCCCACCACAGGGGCTCCCGGTGGGACCATCTGTCAGTCCCAAGCGTGAGCCCTGGCTCTTCTCCCTCGGACTTCCCAGTTGTAGAAGCCAATATATTCCCTTTTTGTTCAACCTGGTTTGAATTGGTCTTCTGTCACTTATAGCTGAAAATGTCCCAACTCATTTTCCAGGCTCCTAACTATTAAATATGCTCCAAACCAAAGAACTAAGCCAGAGAGAGATTACATCTTTCCAAGGGCCACATAGTCCTCCAGAAAAGAAGCAAAAGAGAGCACAGGGTGACTGCAGCCAGCACCAGCCTTTGGTGTAGGGAAGTGAGGTCCCTGTTCTGTCTCACACTCGGGAGGGCACACATTTCTCACACACACGATGCCTGCACACCTGTGCACGCGCGCACACACACCATAAAAGAACACGTGGCCTCGGTATCCAGCCCTCCGCACTAGCACAGCATGATCTCTAACCCTAAACTTCCACCAGTCAGGCCCCAGGGAAATGCTTCACATCTTTCACGCTATGTCCTTGAGTCAAAAAGAGACTGTGTCTAAACGCCGTGAGTTTGTGGGTGATGCTGCTATTCACACCGGAGACAGACACTGCTGTGGCTCTGCAGTGCAGGGAGAATTGAATGGTCAGAGCACTAAGGTAAGAGAAAAAAACACGAACCGAGCAAATCCTTCCCCCCACAGAGCGAGAAAGCAACCGAAGCAGGGCACCCGGACAGTGGCAAGCTGGCATCTTCTTGCTTCTCTCTCTGCTTCCAGAGGTACTCACAAATTAGCACACTATTTGCTCCAGTTGCATATCCAGCCGAGGAGCCTTCCAGTATAAATAATCCACTAGTTTACATTTGCACACATGTAGATCAAGACATAACACGCACGGAGCATGACACTGATTCTTTACATTGGCAACTAGACAGACGTGCAACAATGCTACGCCTGTGCCTGATTTTACTCTTACTAAAAATGTTTACTAAGAGCGCATTAAATTTTCAATGCTTGAAATTGAGCTTTATTAAATATTTTCTTTAAAATTGTGTCTGTATTAGATAAAAGTTATCAGTTCTAGTTATATTTGCTCTCTAATTTTAATGGATGATTTTGAAGATTTTGAAGAAAAATAACTTTTAAAACTTATATGAGAGGGTGGCACCTGTGGCTCAGAGGAGTAGGGCGCCGGCCCCACATGCCAGAGGTGGTGGGTTCAAACCCAGCCCCAGCCAAAAACTGCAAAAAAAAAGAAAGAAAAAGAAAACAAACTTACATGAGAAGTAATATTAACTTTGACCATTTACAATGTACTTTAATTTGCATTTTTTGTTAAAATAGATGCGATTTTTGCACTGTTGCAGTTACCTATTGCTGCATAACAAACCCCAAAACGTAATGGCTTAAAATAAATTGTTTTCATTTCTCACAGTTCAATAGCTTGACTGGCTTGATGATGGCCTTTGGGGGCAGGTTTTGCGTGCTTGCAGTCTAAGGGCAGCAATGCTGGCTCAGTGGGACCGCATATCTGGACGGCGGCATCTTCACTCACGTGGGCCTCAGCTGGATGGCTGGAGCAAGTAGAATCAGGCTGAATATATTGCTTTCTCCATGTGGCTAGCTTGGCTTCCTCATAGTAAGTCCCTCCTTTTCTTTTTAAAATTTTTTTTATTTTTTTGAGACAATCTCACTCTATTGCCCAGGCTAGAGTGCTATGCCATCATAGCTCACAGCAACATCAAGCTCCTGGGTTCAACAATCCTCTGCCTCAGCCTCCCAAGTAGCTGGGACCTCAGGTGCCCGCCATAATGCCCAGTTGATTTTTTTCTGGTTTTGGTAGAGACAGGGTCTTACTCTTCCTCAGGCTGGTCTTGAACTCTGAAGCTCAAGGGATCTTCCCACCTCAGCCTCCCAAGTCCTAGGATTACAGGTGGGAGCCACAGCACCCAGCCAGAATCGGACTTCTAAGGTGCTGGTTGGCTTACCCCAAGCGAGCATCACCCAGGTGGAAGCCAGAAGGTTTCCTACGCCCTGTCCTAAGGAGACATGTAGCATCACTGTCACTGCTTTCTATAGTAGAGGCAGCCCAGACTTAAGGGAAGGGACTATACCGGTCATGAATACCAGGAGGGACAGTTCACTGGGGACTACCTTTGAAGACTAGCTTCCTCAAGTTCTGTCCTCTGGGCTCCCAACGAATCACATACCTCCCACATGCAAAATATACTCACCTTCCAAGGCCCTCAAGGTCTTAGCCATTAAGTCATCAGGCTAAGGCTCCAAATTTAGGACCCCAACATCTAAATCAGGTCCAGGTTCAAAGCGACCCCCTCGGCGTGGTCCCTTAGGGATGGTTCTTCTTGATCTGAAGATCTGTGAACAAGAGACCAGTAATCTTCCCCCACCCCTAACATTGAGGCAGGCACAGGATAACTGTAACAGACACACCCATTCAAAAAAAGGAAAAATCAAACCAAGTACATGTCACCAAGAAAATGTCACCAGTTTCTTCATTAGGTCCCAGTTCTATTCTCTGGAAGGGGTTATCCGTGACTCTTGGCTTCATTTTTTTTTTTTTTTTTTTGAGATAGGTGCAGTGGCATCATCATAGCTCACTGTAACCTCAAAGTCCTGAGTTCAAGTCATCCTCCTGCCTCAGCCTCCAGAGTAGCTGGGACTATAGGCGTGCACCACCATGCCAGGCTAATTGTTCAATTTTTTATAGAGATGGTTTTCTCACTTTTGCTCAGGCTGGTCTTGAACTACTGGTCTCAACCAATCCTCCCACCTCAGCCTCCCAGAGTGTCATTTCCTTCAAACCACACTCTTAGTTTCTTTTGCAAAAGAAATTACCAGTGTCTGTGGCCAAACACCTGCCTACTCTCAGCCTGCTTCCTGCCCACAGATGAGTTTTTCACTTTGAACTAT
>CAUYRH010145115.1:0-22057 GCA_963574655.1 Perodicticus potto
CAAAATAATAACTAAAGTAGATATTTTTTAAATTCTTTAATTTTTTTCAGAGAAGTTTATTAAAGCCTTCATAAGTTTGCTTTTTTTTTTTCTTTTTTAAGAAATGATTCTTAAAGGAATTGTTGGTCTGTTTGGTTAAAGTTCATATAGAATGCTGAGAAGAAGTAATTTATAAAATAAGAACCATGGAAATTTGTTCTCAGTTGAAAAGTTGGCAGCTGCTGTTTTTTAAAAAATAAAAAAAGACAACATGAAAACTAATTACATTAGCCTTAATATTACTTGACTGAATTTCCACTATTTATTTACTTCTGTTTGAGAGTCACCTAGTTATTCTAATGATAATATATTAACTTTAGAAATAAAAGGGGGGAAATCACTAAATTTGACTTAAATTAAAAATTAGATTAGGAATGTTGAGGTCTATATATTCTGCCATATTCATTTGGAAGTGTATTTGCCTCAGCATTTTTTTTCTATATATATTAGAATAATTACTAAGGAAAAATTGAAAATGTATAATAGATGTATAAAGAATTATGTTTAGTAAATACATAACAGGTTTGGGTTTGTGTGTATTATTTTAGGTAGTGTTTACAAGAATATCTTGAAAGTTATAAATAATGTGCCATTTACTGAAAAGCAGTAAGCATTTCTATGTGTATAGTTAATAAAATAAAACTAGTTTTATTGCCAAAATTTTAAAAGTGGCATTATACTATGTCAAATTTAAGCAAATTATCCATCTCTCCAAGGATTTTGTTTGCCATTGAATTCCATTTTTATCCACTTCAAATTTAGTAAAAGCTGCTTAACCTCCAAGCTTAATTATAGTGCTTAATAAATAATGCAGTTCATATATGTGTATGCACTATAAATGCTGATTTAACTACCAACTGGTACTATTTCTCAAGCAAAATGGTTCTTGAATAGAGCTTAAGGTTTGGGCGGCATGTGACTTGATAAAATGTTCTCATTCTGATTCCATTCTGATGGATTTTTAAATCTTAGGGACATTTCTACCATCTCCTTGTCCTCAACCAAAAAGTTACTTATACAAAAAAGACAGAACTATATTGTGGACTGGAATGCCATCTTTATATGAAGTGAATCTTGAGATATGTCAGGCATAGTATTTCTCGGTTTTGGAAATAAATGAAATTTAAGTTTTCACTTTGAAAACTAATGAGTTAAATCCATTTATGGTCTCTATTAGTAAATAATGTGGAGAATCATTCATAAAGGGCAGCAAGCTTTGCATGCTTTGCTGAACTTAGTTTGATTATGGTCAAATTTTCATGTTATTACTGTATTAGAATTAAGAATGTGTCATGGTAAATCACATTATCTTTATAGTTTGAGCACCCTGATTTTAAACATTTTATAGTTTCAAAACAAACCATACTCACACAGTCAAATGTTTAGCAGGAGCATCTTACCATTGGTACCAAAAGTTGAGACTCTGATGGTGCAACGTTTCTTTTAATGAAGAATTTAATGGCCTGTATTCAAATTTAATTTTCAATCAATTCATAAGTGCCCACTAAATATGTATTTTATTCTGCTGTTCTTTTGATATCTGCTCTTGGGTGAGCATCCACATAACTGAAATAGATATAGCATAAGTTGTAAATGCTGTTGAATGTTCTTAAGTCTCAAAAGTGCTGGCATATATAAATAACAGCACATTGCCAAATAAAATTTTTTCCCTTTCGTTTTCTAAACCACTTTTCTTTTATATTTAATCATGTAATAATCAGCATTTATGGTGAGTCAGAAGAGGTTTTCCTCTTAATTTTCTTAACCATAGAAAACATAACAAATTTCTGGAAAAAGTTGTGTTTTTGAATCTAATGTTTATACTTCCTTTGACACAGGATTATTTATAGTTACAATTCATTATAGAGAGAATACTGATTTGTATTACATAACTAATGTAAATAAGGCTGAGGACGTAGTGAAGCAGGATTCTTTTTATCACAGTTAGATATTTTATTTGTGCTTTATTTGCCAACAAATTCTAAGTGGAAACACTGGGTTATACAGCATTCACTGTGATAATATGTAATAGTGTATACTTATAGAACTGCCTTCATAAACTTTACAGTGTTAAAACTGTAAATGTAATAATGGCATCTCTTTTTAAAATCGATAAATGATAAAAATTTTTAATTCTAATGGAAGAATTTGAAAGTTTTTTAAGCCTGTGTGTATAATGGTTAGGGAAGATCAAATGAGCTGCTTTGTGTGTCATTTAATTGTTTTTACACAACTAAGTGTCACTAATGTGTATAGTGGTTTTGACTATAAAAGAGCTTCAAAATATTTGTAATTTTAGATAATGTATTTTTATTCCACAGTGCACCATTGAATACAAAAGGGAAGTATAAGGGTCACTGGTGATGAAATAAAACAAATTGAAGAGCATTAACATAGTTTAAAGCTAAAGCAGTTTGATGTAGGAATTTTAGGGGGAAAATGTGAGAAATCCAACTCAATGGGAAAATACAGTAGAATTTAGACAGTTATATCCTTTTAGGGTTGTGCACATGGATTTAAGCAAAGGAAACAAATCCATGGTGTGATATTTTTCTAGAGCAGTGTTTTGCTGCTTGATTGCAGGTGTAGAGAATTAGTTAGATTTCTAACTTTTTTTTTTTTTTCTTTGAGACACAGTCTCACTCTCTTGCCCTGGATAGAGTGTAATGGCATCATAGCTCACAGCAACCACCAACTCTTGGGCTCTAGAGATCTTCTTACCTTAGCCTCCCAACTAGCTGAAACTACAGGGGCCTGCCATCACACCTGGCTAGTTTTTTAAATTTTTCATAGAGAAGGGGTTTCACTCTTTCTCAGGCTGGTCTCAAACTCTTGAGGTTAGGCAATCTACCGACCTTGGCTTTCCAGAATGCTAGGATTACAGGAATGAGCCACCAAGCCTGGCCAGATTTAACTGTTTCACTGGAAGTTTACATAAGTTCAAGGAATAGACGATTGAAAGGAGATGGTGGATGGTGAGACAATGATGCTCTTCTGTGAACTAAAAGCTTCAATGAAGTGAGCCTGAAAGATGGGAAGAGGGGATGATCAGTGATTAAGATGCATAAAATCAAGATTTCAGAAGTAATCTACCATTGACAAGAAAAGTCAAGACATTAGAAGTAACTAAGAGGAGAGGGGTGATCTTTGAAATGAATCAAAGATCTGTGAGTGTTAAAATAACTGAGAATGACAAGAAATAGGGGTTATAAGGAGAAGATGGTAACTGGATAACATGAGCTTTACAAGATCCATATTTAGTACCAAAAAACCTGGTTTTATGTGCGAAGAGATCAGTGAATGAATATACATTTATTTCAAGATAATAAAATGTTACAGCTAGAGATAATTTCAACACCTTCCAACATCCAAATTGGAAAAAATTCTGTGTACTTGTTGCATTGGTCAAGATTATGAGAGCTTTTTTTATACTAAGTTTGCTCCCGTGTGAGGCTGGTTCTTGTATTCTTTGCCTTTGTAATGATACTGGGGATAGGTAAAACCTTTGTTGGAAATCCCCAAGCTCTATTCTTTTTTGAGGTTTCGTTAAGTTTCCATATTAGGGTCATTTCTCTAGTTGTGCAACTCATTATTAAGAGAGAACACCTTGATAGGTTCCCAAACTGGTGGAGTGTTGAAAAAAAGGAATCCTTGCAGATAACTGGCAAGAAAGGAGTTTCATTCTTGAGGATTTTTCTGTGGCTTTTGTATGGTCTACTTCTGTTTCCTTAGTTTGCTTTCTCCTAGGTTTTGGGGGAGAATTCTTAGGAGGGTCTCAACTTGCTTTTTCCTACAGTGTGGTGGATTAGATGTTATTCTGAGCCTTATCCTAAATCTTAACCTGAATCCTTCTCTTTCCTTGTTAGCAGCATGAACTTGTGTACCTTTTCCTGTTCGGTGATTGTAAGTTTTTCCCCCTCCTTCACTTCCTTGCTAATTCTTTAGTTGTGATTTCAGCTATGATACAGCTCTACGCCATTTTCTTCACCTTGAAGTACATGATCTTTTCTTGACAGAGGGAAGAGAGGCCCTGGATTTCTCAATACCAAACCTATAGAATCTGTATGCATATAAGTATCTTTTTTTTTCTTTTCTCCTATTCCAATATCCAGTCATCCATCAGGAACTTGTTCATTCACATATATTTCTCCTTATCACTTAAATTCTGTCACATATTTTACATTATTACTGTTTCCTGTTTTTCGTACCATCATCTCTGTCACTATTTATACTTAGCCTTTTCCACCCACGTTTAAACTTGGTTGCACCTTTTCGTCTCGAACTGGTTTTAGGGAAATAGCTTGATTCTGTGTCTTTAACTATGTCCCCTCAAACTCTTTAATTCCTTCTACTGACTACCTTTTGAATAGTGGAGTTGCTGTGGGGTCAAGGCCTTTGGGCAAGTATTGCATGCAGTTCCTCAGATTCTATCCGAATATGGAGGGAAGAGCTGGTTTTTTATTTTCTTCCTGTGTAATCCAGATATACCAACAGCTGTGAAACCTTCAGCAAGAATCTGAATGGAAAGGTCCTTGCTTCGAAAGATCCAGTGACATAGAGGCAAAGTGGTGTGATTGGCATGCATGGTGCTAGGCAGACAAGCTTCAGAGTGCTTGCTTGGTCCTTGCATGGTGGGCTCAGCTGCACATCTCTCCAGGAGGCTGGGGAGGATAGTACTTGCAAATAGGGGAAACAAGTTGGAAGATACTCTCCTTTGTCATCTGTGATGCTGACTGGCAACTTGCTGGTTAACAGATTATCACCCTACAGAAAGCAAAGATAACTGGCATCTATTTCTCATGAGTTTATTGCCACTCATACTATCCTACATTTCACTTGCACTAAAGGGGGAATGAGTGAACCAAGGAAACTAGTCTTAAGGAAATCTAAAGAAAAATAGCATCAGGAGAGAAAGAATGCTCAGGTATGAGTGATGAAAAATTGCTGTTGGAGATAGATGACAATTTTAATTTTGAAAAAGTACTGGAGAAAATTCAATCGCCTTATAAAATAAACTTTCTAGCAATTAAAATGTAGAAAAAGATGGCTCGGTGCCTGTTGGTTCAAGGGGCTAAGGTGCCAGCCACATACACCTCAGCTGGTGGGTTTGAATCCAGCCTGGCCACCAAACAACAACCTTGGCTGCAACCCAAAATAGCCGGGCATTGTGGTGGGCTCCTGTAGTCCCTGCTACTTGGGAGGCGGAGGCAGGAGAATTGCTTGAGCCCAGGAGTTGGAGATTGCTGTGAGCTGTGATGCCTTGGCACTCTACCCAGGGCTACAGCTTGAGGCTCTAAAAAAAAAAAATGTAGAAAAGATGAATGGCCACTATTGGGGACCAAATTAGTGGACTGAGATATCATATTGAAGTAGTTATCTCTAGGAAAGCAAAACCCAAAGACCTGGAGATTTCAAAAATGAAAAGCATAGACTTAACCCCAGTAGCATAGTGTTTAGGCTGCCAGACACATACACTGAGGCTGGCAGGTCCAAACCTGGCCCGGGCCAGCTAAACAACAATGACAACAGCAACAAAAAATAGCTGGGGAATTGTGGCGGGCGCCTGTAGTCCCAGCAGCTTGGGAGGCTGAGTGAAGAGAATTGCGTAAGCCCAAGAGTTTTGAGTTGCTGTGAGCTGTGACTGCGACATAGTGAGACTCTGTCTCAAAAAAAAAAATGAAAACAGAAAATTCTAGGATATTTAATGTGAATAAGTGAAGGACCACAATGAAAAAAAGGGAAACAGATTTAGGAGGCCACAATTACTATTAGGTCATTAAATCAGAAATGTGTGATTTGAAATCAGTAGCTTAGTATATCTCAAGAAGCACTATGATTAATCAAAATACGCACCTGAACTATCGACAGAGTTTGGCTGTCTTAACAGTAGCTTGTGTATGCCATGAGCAAAGAAGCCTGGAGAGAGTAGCGATGAAATTGCAAAGGGCATTTTGCACAGCTTGTTGAAAATTGAGTACTTTTCCTTAAACCTTCCAAAAGCTGGAAGCCATTTTGTGCAAGGTCTGGTGAATATTGTGGATAACAAGAGTTCCCAAGTTCAGCTTCTGTGGTTTGAGCCACATTGTTTGTGCAACAGACAAGAGAATTGGCCTGTACCTGGACCAATTTTGGCTTCTTTGTTTCAAGTATCCTCATCGTGTTGTCCATTTGGTTGCAGTAGACTTCTCTGAAATTGACTAGGTTTTGTGAAGCTATAGTGGCTAATATCAGTGCTGGACTACCAAACAGACACCATCACCTTTTTTGGTGAATATTTGGTTTTGGACTGTATTTCAGCACTTAATCTTTATCTAACCTTTGTGCTGAATGCTTATGATTATCAGAAAGAATTAATTTTTCATCACACATAACAAGGTGGTGTAGAAATAGTTCACCTTTATATTGTGACAGCAAAGAAAGGTAAGCTTTGAGTCAGTTTTTCTTCTTACAGTTTGTTTAATTCATGCAGAACACATCTATCCAGCTTCTTTGCCAGTTTGTTTCAAATGGTCCAGTATTGGAATAGTAACATCAAACCTTGCTACTAATTCATGTGTAGGTTGAGATGGATTCACGTCCCCTATAACTTTCAGTTCATAATTATCCACTTTGGTCTCAGGTTACCCATGTGGTTCATTTTCAAGACTAAAATCACCAGAACAGAATTTCTCAAACCATCAAGGTGCCGTGCCTTTATTAGCCACATCCTTCCAAACATTTTGTTGGTATTTCAAGCTGTCTGTGCTGCACTGGTTCCACAATGGAACTCATACTCAAGTTTTGACTTATCCATGGTTTCACAAAAGTTGCTCTAAAAAATAATTTGAAAATAGTCACAAGCCAAAATATGCATTGGAAAGAATGAGGATGTACCTTCACAATTAAAAAAAAAAAAATTAAGTATCACAGTGAAATGTCAGAGATATCACCTGCCAAACTTAGTAATTAAGGAGATCTGACATTTCTTGCTTAATAACCTAAAAAATACTAGAGGAAATTTCCATTAGTTTGAAAGCTCGCTCCTCTGTCCTGTGGTGGAGGGGAGGTTTTTCATTCAAATATTTACTGTTTGCTTCCTGCCAAGGACAAGCACGGGTTTTTAGTTGGCTGAGGATGCAGGACACACAAAACCTTGGCTGTGCCTTCATTGAGTGGGATGAGATAGACAACAAGTAAACAAATATGACTCAGATGGTACTAAAAGACAAACTAAAGCTGAGTAGAGTATCTAGACTATGTTAGGATCAGGTAGTAGCTAGGTTTACTATTTTATGTAAGAGGTTAGAGAAATGTCTGATGAAATGTCTGAGGTGACATTTGAAGAGCAATTTGAAGGAAGTGGAATCTAGCCTGGTAAATATCTGGAGAAATCACAGCAAGATGGGAAAGAGGAAGTTTAGAAACCCTGAAGCAGAATCATGCTTGTACTTACAAGGACTGAGAAGGAATCTGCTTAGCTAGTGATGAAGGAGTAAGTAAGAACAGTAAGAGATGAGTGCAGAGAGGCAACAAGAAACAAGACTAAAGTATAGTAGCCGATTGTAGACCTTTGGCTTTTGTTCATTGCTCCACACAGAGGCCATCTGAGGGATTTTAAGCAGAGTGACAATTCATGTATTAAAGAGTCATTCTGACTCAACCTTGTTGACTATTAGAAGTAGCAAGGGTCCAAGTCAGGAGATAGTAACGTTGGGATTTGCAATAAATAAGACAAGGAATGATAACGGGCTCGAACCAGTGTGGTATGCAGTATGAGTGGAAGTATGCAAACGTTCAGATTCTGGGACTATTTTGTAAGTAGGTGGATAGGATGTGGTGGTGTGTGAGATAATAGTCAACACCAGTTTGGTTTTTTTTTTTTTTTGCCTGATTAACTGAAAGGATGAGGTTTTTGCTCATGTGATGGAAAAGATTGTGTAAGGGTCAGATTTGGGGATGGTAGCAGCTGGGGGAATCTGTTTACTATAGGAAGGTTGAGTTTGAGATGCTCACTAGATAGGCAGGAGGAGATATTAAAATCCTTAAATTTCAGGTTTGAGAGGAATTTACACAGGAAAAAGAATAGAAAATCACATCTCCAAACTTAGAAGAATCTCACGTAAGATCATTCACCTTGAGGATATGCAAAGATCCAAAGACTATATACCCTATGTAACCTCACCTAGAGACAATGGCCCCAAGAATTTAAACAACAAATTAGAACAAAGACCTGTATTCTATGATAGAGTGACAGAGAGTTTGTAAGGTGTAAGTGACTGGGAATAATATTAAGTAAGTATTCATCAAGTACAAAAGACATACTTCACGGAAAAATCACACACAGAATTAATATTATCAGTATTAAGTAAGCTGTCTCAGCAAAACTTAGATGTGACAGCTGAGCCAGGAGAATAAAGTCAATAAAAGCATTCTAAATTTCTCATCCATGGTGAGAACAACTGTTTGTCTTCATGGAAAATGAAAAAAAATCTTACAACTAATCAGAAATTATATCTTTTTAATAAGCTTTCTACAGCCCACTGAAGCACTTTGGAATGTACAAAAAATAACTTCTATTGAGGTTTTAGAGAGTTTTAAATAGGTCAGAAAATTATTTCCTGGTTTAAAAGATGAATATTTTGATAGGTGTTATGTTTTCAGCCACAAAAGCACAAAACATAAGTATTTTCAATAATATTCAAAATTTCACAATGCTCTTTTCATTGCACAACTTTTTTTTTCAAAAAGTATTAACATTTATTTATTAAAGCAAACTTCTGGCTATCTGCTTTAATAATTTTTAACTTTGTAATTTCACTAAAAGTTAATTTAGGTTTAGGAAAAGATTCAATTCCACTATTTTTTTGTTCCCATGGGGCTTATAGCATTATTACTATTATCTTTACAGCTGTTTTTTTTTTTTTCTTTCTTAGAGATCGTTTGTGTCACTTTTCCATTTTGTGAAATGTTTCTAAGCCATTGTCACAGTATGCTAGGCCAAGGAAAAAGGACTTCACCGTTAGGTCTTGTTCTTTGCTCACTTAATGTTGTATGCAGATCAAGTGGAGGCATCTGTATAAGTCCATAGATTAAGTATTAATAAAGCTAAATTTAAAAGCAAATACAGGGCCAGGAGCCATGGCTCATGCCTGTAATCCTAGCACTCTCAGAGCTGAGGTGAGTGGACTGCATGAGCTCACGAGTTCGAGACTAGCCTGAGCCAGAGCAAGAACCACATCTTTAAAAACAGCTGGGCGTTGTGATGGGCGCCTGTAGCCTCAGCTACTCAGGAGGCTGAGGCAGGGAATTGCTTGAACCCAAGAGTTTGAGGTTGCTGTGAGCTATGACACCAAAGGCACTCTACCAGGGGTGACAAAGTGAGACTCTGTCTCAAAAAATAAATAAAAGCAAATACATATTTTGATGTTCCAGTACCCCACTGAATCATCTTGCATGCTTCCTGACGTATGTATGCCATACTTTTGAAACCTTTAGCACTAAGTAAAAATATTTTAATACAGTATTTATCGAACAGTGGTATATGGATCATGAGCATTAGTATTCCCATGAAGGGGAGTGGTTGTGTGATTGTTAAAATCCAGATTCCTTGGCCCCTGTCCCATATTTAATATATAGATTTTGTGGGATATAGTCTAGGAATTTACATATTGAGCAAGATTCTCAACTGGTTTATGATGCACTATTCTGAGAAATACCAAGTTTAAAACCCTGTGGCCTAAGTCTGTCTTTTCAACCTCCCAAAGACTTAAGGCTACAGATACACTGCTTTGCAGCCTTTTCCCAAGTTATTCTTTTCACATCTCCATACCTTCCTAAGCATTCCTGTCCCTACTTGGAAAATGTTCTCACACTTTAAGCCTCAGCTTAAATTCCCACCTATGAAATCTACCTTAGTATTTGTACATAACAGATACATGTTTTTGTGATGCTTTTTGCACATTTGCTTTTGTCAGTATTATCCCATATAAGAGAAAACAGTATTATTAGAACAAAGGCTCTTAAAACTATTGGAACAAAGATGTTTGCATCAGCGTTATCCATGTTCTGGCTGATTTGTAAAAGAAAACCAATATCTTAATTTCCCTCACATATGATACAGCTCATTTAGTAGCTCATATTTATACCTGTATGGGATTACCACTGACTAAGCAAAGGCCTACCAGTATCTACTAAGGGGTAATAAAAAAATCCCCATTTCCCTCTTCCAAACTTTCATAGCACTAGTACAACCTTCAATTACAGCACGCACCACATTGTAATTCATCTTATTTCAAGATTGTAGGATGTACCAGTTATCGATTGGTCATCTCTCAGCTCCAAATGTATCCTTTTTTGCCCTGCTTTGTAATTTTGAAACTGGACCCTGTATACAGGGGTGTCCCTGTGGGCTACATGCTGATTTTGTGAGGATTATTTTTGCTTATCTGGTGTCAGATATCACAAAAAGTATGCACAGACCTTTTTTTTTTTTTTTTCGCTAACCAGCTTTTGTTAGTGTCTGTGTACTTACTGTGTGGTCCAAGACACCTCTTACTCTTCCAGTGTGCAGCAGAAAAGAAAAAGCTTTGGATGCCTCTGCAAGTGTACAAGTTTCTCCTGTGCCAGGTGGCTCAATGTTAAGCTTTGTCACTAGAGGGACACAACAAGCTATAGCAAGGGGAATAGGCTTCTCTTTCTGGTTGTGATGTGTTTATTTGATTGAAAGCAGACTGGCCTACAGAAGTCCTGGTTGAGACTCACCTCAGCAGCATTCATAGGTAAGCCTCAGCCTACACCTTCCTGCAGGTTTTCCTGCTGCTTGGGGAACTGTTTCTACAGAACACCACAACTTCCATTAATTCCTCCACCTAATAAGGGGCTCTGACTAGACGCAGGTGTCTTCCATCTACATTCTTGAGTTCCTGTGGCCGCCGTGCCCTCTCCAATGAGTTCTGAATCTCAGCCCTGGGGTAAAGCAGGGGAGTGACTCTTAAGATCTTAGTCTTTTTCTTTTTCACTCTCCCACAACCAAAGAGGGAAGTGACTTCTTTCTCCATTAGAAACTTATTGTATCAGCTTTATAAAATCATCTTTTACTAACCATATTCTATATTTAATTTCCTCAATTAAAATTACTAGTGTGATTTCTGATTGGATTCTGACTGACATGGGGTATGTAGCTTAAAAGAGATTTCTTTCAGAGTGATGAATAAACTATGTCCTAGAAGGAGGGGGCATGTGTTAGAATTATGGTTTACATGAATATATACAGAGTCCAAAGAAGCAAGTGAAGAGGGAAACAACATTGGCAAAGTAAGTATGGAAACCAGAGTGAGTGAGAGAGAGAGATGTTAATGGGACAGTTCTGGTGGCTAGCCTGTGTGTGAACCAATGGTGATGGCAATGGGGATCTTTAGATTAATAAATACTGATTTATTCACATGCTCCAAAATTCAAAAGGCACATAATTTCTCTTTCTGGAGGTGATTACTGTGTCCAGATCTAGAAACTACCGGGGCAATTTTATTGCTCAGTGAGCTGATACATAAACCCTGCTGCCTCCTCCTCCTCCTGTCTCACACATGCCTACACATGTGCACACACATACACACAAACACAGATAATAGCACCCTTCTGCACCTTACTGTGTTCACTTAAAAGTATATCTTGGAAGTCATTGTACATTCCTTCGGCTTTTTTTTTTTTTTGAGACAGAGCCTCAAGCTGTCACCCTGGATAGAGTGCTGTGACATCACCGGGCTCCAATTCCTGGGCTCAAGCGAGTCTCCTGCCTCCGCCTCCCAAGTAGCTGGGACTACAGGCGCCCACCACAACACCCAGACATTTTTTGGTTGCAGCCGTCATTGTTGTTTGGTGGTCCCAGGCTGGATTCGAACCTGCCAGCTCAGGTGTACGTGGCTGGCGCCTTAGCCCGTTGAGCCACAGGCACCGAGCCTCTGGCTTTTTTATGCCTTGCTCTTTAAGACTCAGTTTTTTTTTTAATTCAGTAGATTTAGAGAGTACAAGTGTCTTTTGTTACATGGATGAATCGTATGATGCTGAAGTCAGGGCTTTAAGTGCACTATCACCAGAATAGTGTACATTCTACCCAGTAGGTAGGTATTTATCCCTTCCTCACTCCCACCAGATCCCCTTCTTAGTTTTCAATGTCTATCATACTGCTTTGTAACTGTACACATTATCTCCCTTGTTCAACTCTCATAAGTGAAAATGTGGGATATTTGTTTTTCCATTCCTGAGATAATTCACTTAGGACAATGGGCTCTAGTTCCTTCCAAGTTGATGCAAAAGACATGAATGAATTCATCCCTATTTGTGGCTGAGTAGTGTTCTATGGTATATGTATTTATATACTACATTTTCTTTATCTACTCATTAGTTGATGAGCACTTTGGATGGTTCCATATCTTTGAAATTGTGAATTATGGTATGTTAAACATTCAGGTGCAGATATCTTTTTTACAAAATGACTTTTTTAATGTTGAGTGGATACCCAGTGGTGAAATTGCTGGATCAAATGGTAGGTGTACTTTTGGTTCTTTGAGTAATCTCCATACTGTTTTCTAAGGAGACTGAGTTCATATTCCCACTCCCACTAACAGTGTATAAGTGTTCTCTTTTCACTGCTTCTGTGCCAACATTTATTGGGTTTTTTTTTGTTGTTGTTTTTGAGACAGAGCCTCAAGCTGTCACCCTGGATAGAGTGCTGTGGCATCACAGCTCACAGCAACCTCCAATTCCTGGGCTCAAGTGAGTCTCTTGCCTCTGCCTCCCAAGCAGCTGGTACTGCAGGCGCCTGCCACAACGCCCGGCCATTTTTTGGTTGCAGCCGTCGTTGTTTGGCGGCCCTGGGCTGGATTCGAACCGCCAGCTCAGGTATACGTGGCTGGTGCCTTAGCCCGCTGAGCCACAGGCGCCAAGCCCATTTATTGGTTTTTGACCTCTCAATAATGGCCATTCTGCTAGTGGTAAAGATGTTATCTTATTGTGGTCTTAATATGCATTTTCCTGATGGTTAGTGATATTGACCTTCTTTTTTTAGAGACAGAGTCTCAGGCTGTCACCCTCGGTAGAGTGCTGTGGCATCACAGCTCACAGCAACCTCCAACTCCTAGGCTTAGGTGATTCTTTTCCCTCAGCCTCCTGAGTAGCTGGGACCACAGGCACCCGGCACAACGCCCGGCTATTTTTTTGTTGCAGTTTGGTTGGGGCCGGGTTTGACCTTTGGTATATGGGACTGGCACCCTACCCACTGAGCCACAGGTGCCACCCTGACCATTTTTTTCATGTTAGCAATTTGTATATCTTCTCTTAAAAAAATCTGTTCCTAGGCGGCTCCTGTGGCTCAAAGGAGTAGGGCCTTGGCCCCATATGCTGGAGGCGTTGGGTTCATACCCAACCCCGGCCAAAATCTGCCAAAAAAAAAAAAAATCTTGTCCTATTTTTTGCCTACCTTTTGATAGAGCTATTTGTTTTTCTTTCTTGATGATTTGAGTTCTTCATAGATTTTAGATGTTAGCCATTTTACATTTTGTTGAATGTATAGTTTGTGAATATTTTCTCATGTTCTGTAGATTATCTGTTTGTTGATTATTTCTTTTTCTGAATAGAGACTTTTTAGTTGCATTAAATCCCATTTATTTTTGTTGTTGCTATATTTGCCTTTAAGGTTTTAGTCATAAATTCTTTGCCTAGTGTCTAGAAGAGTTTTTCCTATGTTTTCTTCTAGAATTTTTATAGTTTCAGGTTTTACATTTAAGTCTTTACTCAATCTAGAATTTAATTTAATAAATTTTTATATATGGTGAGAGATAGGGCTCGAGTTTCATTCTTGTGCGTGTGTCTACTTAGTGTTTTCAGCACCACTTATTGAACACAGGGGTCCTTTCCCCATTGTATGTTTTTATCTCCTTTGTCAAAAATAAGTTGGTTATAGCTATATGGTTTTTATTTCTGGGTTCTCTATTCTGTTCCATTAGTCTCTATGTGTACCTTTATATCAGTATCATGCTATTTTGGTTACTTTTGTCTTATAGTATAATTTGAAGTCAGATACAGTAATGGCTCCAGATTTCTTTTTGTTTAACATTGCTTTGACTATTTGAGCTCTTTTTTGGGTTTCATAAGACATTTAGAATTATTTTTTCTAAATATGTGAAAAATGAAATTGGTACTTTGATGACAATTGTGTTGAATCTTTAATTCACTTTGGGAATTATGGGCATTTTTGGAATATTGCTTCTTCCAGTCCATGAGTACGGGATGCTTTTCCATTCTTTTATGTCATCTATGATTTCTTCCATCAATGTTTCTTCCATCAGTGTTTTGTAAAAGGTTTCCTTGTACAAAACCTTTTACCTCCTTGGTTAAGTATGTATGTATTTTGGAGTTATTGTAAATAATATCAAGTTCTTGATTTGACTCTCAGCTTGACTTTTATTAGTATGTAAAAATGCTACTGATTAGTACATATTAATTTTTAACCTGTGACTTTACTTAATTATCAGTCCTAGGAGTCTTTTTGCGGAATCCTTGGGGTTTTGTAGGTTTAAGATCATATCATTGACAAATAGAGATAGTTTGACCTCCTCTTTCCCAATTTGGATAGCCTTTCTTTCTTTCTTTGTGACTATGCCAACACTATGGAGAGAGTCTAGGCTGAGTACAGTCTTTTTCCATTATAAATATTGTTGCAGTGAACATCCATTTGTGAACTTCTTTCTACAGATGTATACTCATTAGATTCTCTAAGAGTGACACCCCTGACTGGGAGGTTTCTCTTGCTTTATTGCTCTGGCTAGGACTTCCAGCACTATGTTGAATAGAAGTGGTGCCAGGGGGCATCCTTGCCTTGATTTAGTTCATAGGGGGATACTTTCAGCTTTTTCTTATTCAGTATGATGTCATCTGTGGGTTTGTTATAGATGTCTTTTATAATTTTGAGGTATGTTCCTTTTATGCCTAGTTTGTTGAGGGTTTTTATCGTGAAAGATGCTGGCTTTTATAAAATGCTTTTCTGCATCTTTTGATATGGTCATACGGTTTTGGTTTCTAATTCTGTGTATGTGGTGAATTGCATTTATTAATTTGCCTATGTTGAACCATCCTTTCATCTCTGGGATGAAACCCAGTTGATTATGATGCATTGTCTTTTTGATATGCTGTTAGCTTTTGTTTGCTAATATTTTGCTGAGAATTTTGGCATCTATGTTTATGAGGGATATTAGTCTATAGTTTTATTTTTTTCTTATATCCTTTTCTGGCTTTGATATGAGGATGATACTGTCTTTATAGAATAAGTTAGGGAGGATGCCCTCCTTCTTGATTTTTTTAAACAGTTTCAATAAGATAGGTATCAGTTCTTCTTTGTAGATCTGGTAGAATTTGGCCATGAATCCATCCCAGTCCAGAGTTTTTTGTTTGTTTGTTTCTTTTTTAATCACTATTTCATTATTGGTATGTTCAGGATAAAAAAAAATTTTTTTTAACGAGTCAAACATTCATCCTACAGTAAATATCTTCTGCCTTTTTACTGGCTGCACATTCTTTCATACTATGACTGTGTGGACACTATGAAGAGAGTGGGTTGAGTACATTCTTTTGCCATTATAAACATTGTTGCAGTGAACATCCATGTGTGAACCTCTTTCTACACATGTAACCTCGTTAAATTCCTAGAAATGACATCCCTGGGTTGGAGGTCATTTTTTTAACTTTTTTTTTGAAATAATTAGAGATTCATTTGAAATTACAAAAACAGGATGAGCATATCACTGTTGTTCTTCACTGAGGTTCCTCCCATGGTAGCATCGTACATAACTAGTACAACAGAGTACAGTATCAAAACCAGGACATTAGGACAATCTGTAAACAGTATTCAAATTTCACTTGTTTTATATGTTCTCATTTATGAGTGTGTGTGTGTGTGGGGGGGTGTAAGTACAGTTCTGTGCAGTTTCATCATGAGTATATTTGTGGAATCAGCACCATAATCAAGATACTTTGTTCCATCAGCACAAAGATCCCTTGTGCTACCCCTTAAATAATCACACCCTCCCTTCTCCTTTCATCACCACCCATTCCTAACTTCTGGCAACCAGCTAGTCTGTTCCTTTTGTCTGTAATTTTGTCATCTTGAGAATATTGTGTAACTAGAATTGTGTAGAATGTAACCTTTCAGAATGTCTTTTCTTCACTCACCATAATTCCCTTGAGATCCATCCAAGGTGTGGCATATATTGATAGTTGTTCCTTTTTATTTCTGAATATGGTTCCATGATATGAATGTACCACGGTTTAACCATTCACCTGCTGATGGACATTTGGGTTTTTTCCAGTTTGGGGCTATAATAAATAAAGCTGCTGTGAGCATTTACGTACACATGAATGTGTGGGCATAAGTTTTTCAATTTGCTGGGAGAAATGCCAGAGAATGCAATGGCTGAGTTGTGACCGTATGCTTGTTTTTTTAAAAAACCTGCCAGACTATTTTCCAGAGTAAGCAAACTACTCCACTTCCTCACCAACTATGTGCAAGAGATCCAGTTCTACAAATCCTCACCACTATTTGATACTGTCATGACTTTTTCTAATTTTAGACCTTCTAATAAGTATGCAGTGATATAGCATCATGATTTTAATTTGTCCATAACAATGAATGATATCTCCAGGTACCAGTTTGCTGCCTTCTGGTGACATGTCAGGTCATGTCTTTTGATCATTTTTACTTGGATTATATACTTTTTAACTGTTGAGTTTTAAGAGTTCTTTATATAGGCATCCTTCACTTTGTGTAAATCCAATATACATGATTTTCATCATGGCTTAGTTAAAAGAAACAGCTCAAATTTCAATTACCGTGGTGTATTAACTGTGAGCAATCGCATAAAGGACTAACTCTGTTGCTAGTTCTTCAGTCTACGAAGTGCACCATAATTAACAGATGTGCATCATAATCAGTCACTAATCCCTCCTTTCAAACTCCTTTGGTGATTGACCACGGTGCATCTCTTACTACTACAAAAAGCAAGATGTGTGGTTGTGTTGCCTCCCTGCCTCCCAGTTGTGGATAGCCGTGAGGCAGCAGGGCCCCCACAGCCTGGGGAACATTCAGAGAATGAACCCCCAAGTGCTTCTCCTCCTTTCCCAAAACAACCATATTCCTTTCTTCATGCTCCCTCTGCCAGAAGACACTTAGCTCTTTCTTTGTCTCGTTACCTATGCAGAGAACCTTGTGATAGTTCCCTTCCCATTGTCATATGCTTACAAAGTTGAATAAGCACTAAGTCACATAATTCCTCCTTTGTTTTGTTAACTATGCAGAGATCCTTGTGATCTTTCCCTTCCTACTTCTTACCATATGTTAACGAAGTTGAGTAGAAACCATTAACAAGATGATTTGTTTTTATTCAAGTCATTGGCATCTTCCTGTCTTACTATAAGACCAAAAATATGTCTTGTTTCCCCATATTGTCTCTGCTGCTTCCCATTGCACAACCCTGTATCTATATTATAAAATAAAGCTGATTTTGTGCTTTGGTGCTGGCTGCAGCCATCAGCTCAGTCAGACCTCCCGATCCCATCTTTCGTTTCTGTATCTTCTCTTATGCTATATTTTCCTCATTCCCCACCAATTCCACTCTGGTTTGCTCCCCTTCCCTGTGCTGGTTCTTGACACCCAGTAATAAACCCATAGGACATATTACAAAAAATGGGTAATTGAAAGAGAGACTTGGTCAACAAAGATAAAAGTATACCACAGAAATAAAAAATTACAATGCTGAAAGAGAAATTCTAATTAACCATAGCAGAGTGTTAGACAAAATGGTTGACTCTGCAAATGTTGATACTGCCACCACTCAAGACCTCTATGAGAGCAGCCAGAGGAACCGAGTGACAACAGAAGTCTTGACATAAATAAAGGATCAACATGTCCCACATGGTTGCAGTGAAAAAAAATTCACATTAAAGAAATTCCAGAGACAATGTCATGACATTGAAAAACACAGAAGGTAACATGTTGGTAGATGATCCTGATGTAGAAAGGACCATGGCAATTCTCCAAGGCATAGAAAAGATGCTCTGTCTGTAAGTTATATCACAAGAAGATGCTGCTCAACCTAGTCTTCTATGTTTTCTACAAAGACATACAGCACTTTAATTCTCAAAGTTTCTAATGTTTTAAATTATACTAAATAGTTTTACTACTTAAAAAATTTCTCTATACATTTATTAACAATAAGAATGTTTTGACAAAAATATCTAAAGGCTACAGAACAATTGTAACTGTTCCACTGATTAAAGACTGCTTTGTTAAGTTTTTGCCTGCATGGTCATTTTTTATGTTCCCATGCTGCTGTGCAAAGCAAGGAGTACCTGTGTATTCAAGATACAGTGCTTTGTTGGATTTATGGTTGGCAAATATTTTCTCCTACTCTGTAGCTTGTCTTCATTCTCTTTAGAGGACTTGTCACAGAGCAAAGCTTTAATTATGACAGAGTCTAATGTATTGATTTTTAAAATAGATTGTGCCTTTGGTGTCATATCTAAGAACTCTTTACCTAGTTATAGGTCCCAAAGATTTTCTCTTTTGTTTTCTTAGGAAAGTTTTATAGGCTTATGTTGGGGTTCTCTATTTTGTTACACTGATTTATGTGTTAATCCCTCCACCAATACTATGTTGTCTTTATTACTACAGCTATATAGTAAGATAAAATATTGGGTAGAATGTTTTCTCCCATTTTATTCTTCTTTTTCAAAATTGTAGAAGCTAGTCTAATTCCTTTGCTTTTCCTATAAACTTTAAACTTGTGTATGTTAACCAAAAAATCTTGCCAAGATTTGAATAGAAATTATGTTAAACTTACAGATCAATCTGGGGAGAACAGACATCTTTACTATGTTGAATCTTCTAATCTATGAACAGAGTTACCCACTTATTTAGATTTTCTTTAATTCCTTCAGCATTTTATAGTTTCTGCTTAGAAGTTCTTTTTAAGTTCTGTTAGATTTATATCTACTAATTTTTTTAGCAATTGTAAATGGCATTGTGTTTCTAATTTCAGTCTCCACATGTTTATTGCTAGTATATGGAAACAAATTGGTTTTTGTACGTTGATTTTGTACCCTTGCTAAATGTGCTAAACCTTGCTAAACTCATTTAATAGTTCCAGAAGTTTTTGTTGTTGATTTCCTGCTATTTTCAATGCCAATCATTAGGTCACCTACAAACAGGACCAGTTTTATTCTTTCCTTTTTAATTAATGTGCCTTTTATTTATTTTTCTTGCCTTATTGTGCTGGCTGGAAATTCTTTTACTATGTTGAATTACAGATGTACTGGATTTTTATTAAAAAATCTTACAGTCCAAATCTATACTAGGGCTGGGCATGGTGGCCCATCCCTGTAATCGTAGCCCTCTGGGAGGCAAAGGCGAGCTGATTGCTTGAGCTCAGGAGTTCGAGACCAGCCTGAGCAAGAGTGAGACCCCATCTCTAAAAATAGCTGGGTGTTGTGGTGGGCACCTGTAGTCCCGGCTACTTGAGCGCCTGAGGGAAGAGAATCACTTGAGCCCAAGAGTCTCAGGTTTCTGTGAGCTATGACACCATGACACTCTATCAAGGGTGACAAAGTGAGATGGTGTCTCAAAAAAAAAAAAAATCTATACTAGGGTTTGAAACTTCAAATGCTCACAGCACCGGGCAAGTGGGTATTTGGGCTGAATAAAATAGTAGGAATTGGCGGGAATGAGGTACATGGGAGTATATGTCCCTCCTAACTGTTATCCATCCAAAGACTTTATAAGTACTGTTTTCTAACCAAACAAAATATATTCTGAAGCAGGATTTGGCTATGTTAGCCATTGTTCTCTAGTCTCTGCATGGAGTTACATTTAAAGAAAACATAATTCCAATTCCATAATTCTTAAAGAATAGATTGTACACATACCAAGAAAAGGCCCTGCTTTGGGGGGATTACAAGCAGAACCATGTTCTTGAGTTAAAGGTAAAGACTAATTTGGCAATGGATATTATATTGGTTAGCAATTCATGCATAACATGCCATGCCCAGGTAATTTCTTATTGTTTTGGGGTCTTTAGGTCAATAAATCTCTTCTGGGCTTGTTCTTGGCCGTAGTCAGCTGACAGGCTGTCAGAAGTCTGGTTACTCTATAATGTACTCATTCCTGTGTTTGGAGTTAACTCACCGATGACTAGAGCAACCATGAGGAACTAGCCTGCCAATCTCTCATTATCCAGTGGAATAATACAGGCATGTTCTAAAGGCAAAGTCAGTACCCAAGGGACAGAAGAGGCCTGGGCTCAAAATTGCCACACTTTTACTTTTCCCATTTTGTATTGCCTTTACTTTAGCAAGTCACAAGTCCGACCTGGACTGAAAGAGTGAGGAAATAGATTTCACTTCTTGACTGGAGGAGATTCAAAGTCATGTTATAAAAAGCATGGATAGAGGGAGGCCATTAATATGGATCATCCATCATTTCACTGCAAGCTTGCAGAGTTTCCTAAGGTTAGAGATTATTGTTTATATTTTTATCTTATCTGGAAAAAGGCCTTGTACATAGTAGTATGTTCTCATATGTTCTTACATGCATTTATTTTTAATTCTTATAAGCCTGTGAGATTAGTACTCTTATTCACATATTGGAATAAAGCAAAGAACAGAGAAGAAACTTGCCCATTGCCGTACAGCTAGGAATCACTGTATTTTTTCTTTTTCTTTTTTTTTTTTTAGAGATAGAGTTTCACTCTATTGCCCTCAGTAGAGTGCTGTGAAGTCACAGCTCACAGCAACCTCCAACTCCTGGGTTTAGGCCAGGGGTCTTGCCTCAGCCTCCCAAGTAGCTGGGACTATAAGCACCCACCACAACTCCTGGCTATTTTTTTGTTGCAGTTTGGTCGGGGCCGGGTTCAAACCCGCCACCCTTGGTATATGGGGCTGGTAGCCTACCCACTGAGCCACAGGCACCACCCCAGAATCACTGCATTTTGTACATATTGTCCATAATTACTGTCACATCTACTTAGTGTTGTAACATTATTAACAATAATTATTTTTCATCTCCATTTCCGAATAGAAGTAATTTGACTAGAAGCATTGCCATTGTATTGTGAAAACGTAAGAGCTTAACTTGACTATCATAAGCTTTGCATTTTTGTATGGAAGTGTCAACAAAGATATCACCAAGTATAGCTGTGGCATACTTACAATTTTGATTCAAAGTGCACAAAAGCAAATCATGTAACCAAAATGATTGTACCTCCCTAATATTCTGAAATTTAAAAAGAAATTATACCTATGACTTTATCTCCTTAAGTATTTGTATAAGTTCCTGGTAATACTACATGATAGAAATGGAATCAGAACTAGTTTACACTATTTTAAAGAAGGTGTTTAGAATCAACCCCCTTACCTATTTAAGAACTTTAATTTGTATATGGTGAAATTAGCAAAGCTTGTGGTAGAACTTTCAGAAACTGAAAAAAGTATTCCCAAGTTAACGAGTTAATTGTCCTGGTGAATGAGTTGAGTTTCTTTAAGACAGTCCATTAAATGTTGGGTAATTGCCTACAAAATACCGTGATTTTACTTTGGGTGAGCTATGCCTTCCTTCTACCAGTAGCTATTTAACAAGTCCAGCTGCATTTTAAAAACCCTTTCTCTTTTAAAAACCTTTTCTCTTCCCCTCTCTGCCTGCCCCCCCCCCCCCGTGTGTCTCATATCTCTCTCTCTCTTCCTCCCCTTCTTTCCCCCTCTCTCCTCTCCTCTCTTCCCCCGTTTCTCTCTCTCTCTCCCCTCCTCCTTAATGCTGCCCTGCAGCTTCCCCCCCGCCAATAAAGACCTTTCGTACAAAAATAAATAAATAAATAAATAATAAAAACCCTTTCTCACCACAGACAAACCATGTCATTAGCAAAGAGAAATAAGGTTTTCTACCATAGTCCAACTTGTTGCCAACTGTTCTGAGTTGTTTGCTGAAACAATTAAAACAACTAGA
>CAUYRH010145117.1:0-20505 GCA_963574655.1 Perodicticus potto
TTTCCTAAATAATAACTTCAAACTTTCTTTTGGCTCACAAGTGTAGGTGGTCTGTGGTTGGCTGTCTTCATTGTCTGCCTCCGTAGAAGATGGAGGATTCCAGGATTTTACCGGTGAATGATGTATACAGGAATCGACTCCAGCATTATTAATCACAGTCCCAAATTGGAAGCAACCAACATGTCAAACAATAGCAGGATAAAGAAATTATGATGCACTCATAAAATGGATTGTTAAGCAGTTATTGAAAATAACATTCTCAGCTCAGTGCCCGTAGCTCAGCGGTTAGGGTGCCAACCACAGACACTGGGGCTGCTGGGTTCAAATCAGGCCTGGGCCTGCTAAACAATAATGACAACTGCAACAAAAAAATAGCCAGGTGTTGTGGCGGGTGCCTGTAGTCCCAGCTACTTGGGAGGCTGAAGCAAAAGAATTGCTTAAGCCCAAGAGTTCGAGGTTGCTGTGAGCTATGACACCACAGCACTTTACCGAGGGTGACATGGTGAGACTCTGTCTCAAAAAAAAAAAAAAAAAAATTGGCTCGGTGCCCTTAGTTCAGTGAGTAGGGCACCAACCTCATACACTGAGGCTAGTGGGTTCAAGCCCAGCCTGGGCCTGCTAAACAACAATGACAACTGCAACCAAAAAATAGCCGGGCGTTGTGGCAGGTGCCTGTAGTCCCAGCTACATGGGAGGCTGAGGCAAGAGAATCGCTTGAGCCCAAGAGTTGGAGGTTGCAGTGAGCTGCAATGCCACAGCACTCTACCGAGGACGACATGGTGAGACTCTCTCAAAAAAGGGGGGAAAAAAAACATTGTCTTGAAGGATGAAGTTCTTTTGTGTTTTAATTCCATCAGTGTCAATATTCTGCTTAGGATATTGTACTACAGATTTGTAAGATATTACCACTGGGGGAACTGGGTAAAGAATATATAGGATCTCTGTATTATTTTTTACAATTGCTTATAAATCTAGAATTATCTTAAAATTAAAAATCTACTTTTTAAATGATATTCTTGAAGGATTTTAAGAACAGGAGATAATGTTCATGACCTTTCTCTGGAGGAAAGATGAATATGCAGGGCGGCGCCTGTGGCTCAAAGGAGTAGGGTGCCGGCCCCATATGCCGGAGGTAGCGGGTTCAAAACCCAGCCCTGGCCAAAAACTGCAAAAAAACAGAAAGAGGAATATGCAGAATAACCTCAATGACATGCCATCTAAATGTTGAAAGAATGCTGGAATAAACATGGAGTGGATAGACAAGCATATGCGTAGGCAAATATGAGAGGGAGAGACCGACTGCGCGAACCTGATCTCCTTCTGTGGCATCTATAGGATTGTTAATTGTGCAGTCATTAAAAATGACCACCTCCTAGCTGAAGCTTGGCCAGACTGCCTGAGTCAGACACCTTTCTGGTATCCCTTTGTCCTGTCTCCCTTGTACGGCTTCTCATCATGTGTTGCAATTGCTTGCAGGTCTGTCATCCAGAAAGATTATGAGGTCCTTGAAGATGGGAAAATTGTCTTATTAAGCACTGTATTCTAGGGTTTGGCATGTAGTAGGCACTTGAAATGTGGGTTAATCAAATGGATGAATAAGGTAATAATAGGATGAACAACAGTCTTAATTTTCCTGCCAACCCTTTTTCAAAAGAACACTACAGGATTTCTCAGGCCCGAAAAAGGAAATGCATAGCTTTTCTTTCTCTTTTCTTTTCTCTGTCTCCCCCAATTTGCATAGCACATTCCAATCCATCTGCAGTGAGTTACTCTACAGTGCAGGTTTGGGGGTCCTTGCTGCTGGGCTTACAATGGAAAACTTTTGGAAATAAGGCCCCTTGGTACTATGTTAATGCCCTTGGATGAAGTGTGAGGATAAACTGCTTAATGCCATCATTGCTCTCTCTGATGTGGTAAATTTTCATGCCATTTACTTAAATCTATAAATCTCGCCTCCCTTAAGTAAGACCGAGGGAATTTCAGTAACAGGCAATATAGTATTTCATTACCATAAAATAGGCACAGGTTTTGAGAAACTAGAATTTCTGAAATGCTAAAAGGAGAAGTAGCCAATAAAATTAAAGTTATCCTGGCCAGACGTGGTGGCTCATGCCTGTAATCCCAGTACTCTGGGAGGCGAAGGTGGGAGGATTGCTGGAGCTCAGGAGTTCCAGACCAGCCTGAGCAGGAGTTGCTCTCTAGGTTAAGGTTGCTGTGAGCTATGACCCCACGGCACTTTACCCAAGGGAACAGACTAAGACTCTGTCTCAAAAAATAAAAAATAAAAAAGAATCAAAGGTATCCTTCGTACTACTTTTGATTTTGAGAGGTTATGCAGAACTTTGGAGTTTACTAACATGTGAAAGGGTTACTCAACAACCACTCCTCGTTAACCAAATAAGGGTAATAGCAACTTCACAATTTGTATAGATGAAACATGATTATATAAAGGGCTGTATCAAGTTTTACATTTTACTAGCATCTTTGCAACACGTGTAAGGGGATCTGTCATTTTCGCCTGCCTGGTTAGCATCTATGTACTTAAATATTCCTAGGAAGACCCACCCCGCCCCACTCCAAATCCACATGGTGCAAACAAGACTGCCCGCTTCAGGGTGGGAGGGGAACCCAGGCCTAGTATATCAGTGTATTCTGTCCCCTTGGCCATTTGTAATAGGAATGAAGCAATGAGACACAATCCTGGAACTTTCTGGAACCAATGAAAAGCAGTTTTCTTCACTGAATTATTATAAGGGTGAGGTAAACCTGAGATTGCAAAGACAGCCTGCCAGAGAATTAAACCAATATGATGAAAACAAAGTCGATACATAGAAAGAGACAGATTCCTAATGACACAATTTAAACATCTGGATCCAACAATGCCTGAAGACATATCCAACCCCTGGATTTTTCAGTTACACAGATCAATAAATTGTCTATTGTGCTTAAACTAATTTGTAGTTAGGGCACTTGTATCCAAAGGATTCTTTTTTTTTGCAGTTTTTGGCCGGGGCCAGGTTTGAACCCACCACCTCCGGTATACGGGGCCGGTGCCCTACTCCTTTGAGCCACAGGCACCGCCCCATCCAAAAGAATTCTTGTGACAAATACATTATAATCCTATTTAATTCTAGATTGGCATCATGGAACCATATATATATATATATAAATCCTGAAAAGCATATAAAATACAAGGGAGCCACTTTGACACCCTTAGCTAAGTAAGTCCAAAAGGATCGATCAATTAATTCATCTGAGTCCAGGCCTTGACAATGACTTAGTGTTTGCCGTTTCTCAGAACATTCCTCAGAAATCTTATTCTCATTTGTTTCATTGTTTAAATCTTCCATTTGTTGCCATTGTAAAGGCCAAAACTTTCCTTTCCTTTCCAAGGAAAACATTGTCTCAGAGGTAAATGTTTTCATGTCTGTTGTCTATTATGGGAAGCCACTCCTTCAAAACTTGCTCTGTTCTGATAGCTAAATGCTTTTCAAATGCTTTAAGAATATTTCCAATGCAATTTTACTTGTAATGGAGGAAACAACTGCTTCTGTGAATGTTGGCAGTCCTTTTATAAAATGCTTTGAGTACTTGCTCGAACTATGAGAGTATATCGGCAGTGTAAATGTTAACTGCTTAGGGCAAAATTAGAGTCAGGAGTAGAAATCTGGAATTGTAACTTCTCAAGTCTTTCTTTAATTTTTGGCTAGGGATCCTCTTTTCACATTAGACAGGATGAGTGTAGGCCTAAACAATGAAATAGGAATAGATTGCTTACTGCTGAATTTCTGTATGCTCAATTAAATCTTTACTAAGGTGGACTGGAAGTCAAGACTGGCATATGCAAAGATGATCAAGTTAAACTTTGGTGATCAAGTTAAACATGACCTAAGAAAATCAGTTTTACCAGGCTAGTTATATAGATCACATGGGGATAACATAAGTATAGGTAATAGATCCAAGACAAGGCCCATAACTATACATATTACCTGGTTATTTCTCAAAAATGTGTATTCTTTGGCAACAATGGCCAATAAGAAATGTACAACGAGGACTTAGTATGTAAGACATGTTGTTCAGATCATATAAAGCCAAATTTAAAGAATAAAGTCTTTACAAGATTAGTAGATCATCATCTTAATTCCATATAAATTAGAGTTGCTATTTCTACTCATAATAGCCAAATTAATGATAAGTGTGCCATGTTCATCTGCATAACATTTGCAAGCACTTTTTTATCTGTCATCTCATGTGATCCTCCCAACAAACCTATAAGGAAGGCCCAGTTTATTTATTCTCACTTTCCAGGTGAGGAAACTGAGGATTTAAGAGGCTAAGAAAGTTACCCAAGTCTGTGCTGTTAGTCTGTAGCATACCTAGAACTAGACTGTGAATCTGCTGACTCTAATCCTAGCATTTGTGAAATGAAAACAACCACATCAACAAATTATGAATTTGGGCGGCACCTGCGGCTCATGGAGTAGGGCGCCGGCCCCATATACCGAAGGTGGCGGGTTCAAACCCGGCCTCGCCGAACCACAAAACCAGAAAAATAGCCGGGTGTTGTGGTGGGCGCCTGTAGTCCCAGCTACTCAGGAGGCTGAGGCAAGAGAATCGCCTAAGCCCAGGAGTTGGAGGTTGCTGTGAGCTGTGTGACGCCATTGCACTCTACTGAGGGCAATAAAGTGAGACTCTATCTCTACAAAAAAACCAAAAAAAAAAAAACAAATTATGAATTTGCAGAATTGGAGCTTGGAAACAGTATGCCAGATCAAAATTCTATAATTCTTAGGCTTCCTCTGCCTTAATCTGAGTGCTTATAAAGTCCAGCCTGTCAATCCATGAAGAGATTAACCTCTTAGCAATTGCAATATCAGCTCTAAGGATTCTAGTATTCCAGAATACCATGCTTATTTTGTTAACAGCTTTATTGAGATATAATTTACATGCCATGCAATTCTCCCATTTAAAGTGTGCATTTCAATGGTTTTTGTGTTTTCTCAGAGATGTACAACCATCACAATCTAATTTTAGAACCCCAAAGAAAAGTTATACCCTGGGCAGCGCCTGTGGATAAAGGATAAGGGTGCCGGCCCCATATATTGGTGGTGGCGTGTTAAAGCCCAGTCCTGGCCAAAAACTGCAAAAAAAAAAAAAAAAAAAAAAAAGGAAAGGTGGACTGTTTAGCTGTTACATCTCAAGCTCCCCATCACCACTAGCCCTTGGCAATCACTAATCTGCTGTCTGTCTCAATGGCTTGCTTATTCCAGACATTTCATATAAATAAAAAATTGGGGTCTTGTGTCTAGCTTCTTTCACTTAGCATAATGTTTTCAAGGTGCATCCATGTTATAGTATGTATCGGTACTTTATTTATTTAGACAGAGTCTCACTATGTCACCCTCGGTAGAGTGCTGTGGCATCACAGCTCACAGCAACCTCCAACTCTTGGGCTTAAGTGATTCTCTTGCCTCAGCCTCCCAAGTAGCTGGGACAACAGGCGCCACAACACCTGGCTATTTTTTTGTTGTAGTTGTCATTGTTTTTTGGCAGGTCAGGGCCAGGTTCAAACCCACCAGCTCTGGTGTATGTGGCCAGCACCCTAACCACTGAGCTATGGGTGCCGAGCCAGTGCTTTATTTCTTTTCTTTATTTCTTTTCTTGAGGCAGAGTCTTACTTCGGCCCTGGGTAGAGTGCCATGCTGTCATAGTTCACAGCAATCTCAAAATCCTGGATTCAAGAGATCTTCTTACCTCAGCCTCCAGAGTAGCTGGGACTACAGGTGCCCACTACCACACCTGGCTAGCTTTTCCATTTTTAGTAGAGATGGGGTCTCACCCTTGCTCAGACTGGTCTTGCGTTTCTGAGCTCAAGCAATCCACCTGCCTTGGCCTCCCAGAGTGCTAGGATTATAGGCGTGAGCCACCACCCAGATAAGTACTTTATTTCTTTTTGTGGCTGAATAATATCCCATTGTCTCCATATACCACATTTTGTTTACTCATTTTTTTCAGCTGATGAATACTATGCTTTTTAAACATATAAATACTGAAACCCTGACACTTTAACGGATTTTTTCCCTAAGAATATTGCCATTGTTATCTGAAATCTAATCTTAGCATGTGTACAGAGAATTACCCTATAGTCAAATTTCAACCCCCAGATACAGTCATTTTGAAAGACAATGCTTCCAAGTCCTCTTCTTCTTGTTTCTTCCAAGTCATCTCCTATTGTCTCAAGTTCTGCCTTACTTGTGTGGTTGAGAATCTTTCTCTGCTTCCTGGTCATCTATCTCTTCTCTGGGAGTCTGTCTGTGTCCCTGGTCTGCTTCCGGAGTTCTCTGATAGAATAAACTTAGATTGTGGTGTAAGCATTACAAGGGAGGAGGGTGAGAATGAAGTCAAATGGGGGATGAGGAGAGAACAGCGATAGGGGATGGAAGATTTCAGGCCCATTTCCCAGTGCTTCTTCCTTGAACTCGAGCACTTCCTTTCCTCTGGTTTAGGTTCCTTCTTCTTTCCGCCTCTTTTTCCCATCCAGGTCAGATTTCTTCCCCTAGGATCCTATCCTTCCTCCTCTGTAATTTCTTCTTTCCAGGACTTTCTTTCTCCTTCATCTTATCTGGAGGCACTAAAGCCAAAAAGACAGAACAGGCTTATCTGAGCCTCCCCCCAGGAAGAGCAGCATTTTACAATGTTAGGAAGAAGATAATAACCCCCATTTCAATTTTCATAGATTAGTGATATTTTGGTATAACTTGAAATACCCCTGCAGCTGGAGGAGAAATTCACCACTCTACCAGTATTCTGATCAAGCTATGGAACCAGGGGCTTTGGGTGTCAGCTAAGACCTTGACAGTCTGCAACATTTGGGTTGAATCTAAGTCACTGGCTCTGCCATTGTTACTCTGTATTACATTCAGACTGTGGTTCTTCTTCAGGATACAAAGATAGACACTATGTTCTTCGTGTTTTCCTCAGCGTTCAAGGATATTCCATGCAAAAGTTAGGCTGAATGATTTGAAATGGCAAATGAAACAGCCCTTTCCACTATTTTTTTTTTTTTTTTTTGTAGAGACAGAGTGTCACTTTATCGCCCTCAGTGGGTAGAGTGTTGTGGCATCACAGCTCACAGCAACCTCCAATTCCTGGGCTCAAGTGAGTCTCCTGCCTCCACCTTCCAAGTAGCTGGGACTACAGGCGCCCGCCACAATGCCCGGCTAGTTTTCTGTTTTGCAGTTCAGCAGAGGCCAGGTTTGAACCCACCACCTTTAGTATATGGGGCCGGCACCCTACTCGATGAGCCATAGGCACCGCCCTCCACTATTTTTTAAATTTAGAAATCCATAGGATAATTTTTATTGTTTTGTTTCTTTAGTTATTTATTTTTGAGACAGCCTTACTTTGTTACCCTCAGTAGAGTGCCATGGTGTTTCAGCTCACAGCAACCTCAAACTCTTGGGCTCAAGTGATTCTCTTGCCTCAGCCTCCCACGTAGCTGGGACTTACAGGCGCCCACCACAACACCTGGCTATTTTTAGAGATGGGGTCTGGCTCTTGCTCAGGCTGGTCTCAAACTCCTGAGCTCAGGCAATCCACCTGCCTCAGCCTCTCAGAGTGCTAGGATCATAGGCGTGAGCTACCACGACTGGCTCATAGGATAATTTTTAGAAGGTCAAAAGTGGATAAAGTCTTGAGTAAAGGTTGAGGAAGCCACAGCTTGAGTAAGATGAGAGTGATGCTCACAGAAAGGGATATTGAACAAAAGGAGTCAGTTTACCCGGCAGAACCTTAGAAAGCTTAGGGATCTGGAGACCCCAGGTACTATGAAAGACAGGAATGAGACTTGGGCCTAAAAAAGGGACACTTATTAAAATGTTCTATTGCGAGAAAAGTCCCCACTGCCTCTTCAGCCTCAGCCCCTACAGGACAGCACACCTCCTTGCAAGACGGTATAGACTTCTCTAGAGAAACTGAAGGCCCTCTGGGGAAGAAACTTCCCCAATCTGGTTCTCCCATCATATGATTCTCCTTCTCACTTTGCTTGTCTTAAACAAAGGCTTCCAGTTGGCAGTCTCCTCCTATGAGCTCCCCAATCAACTTTTCCAAGCCTCATTTTGAAATAAGAGCAGGCAAGGAAAAATCAACAAAAGTGAAATAAGTCAGTGTGATGGTTGCTTTTATGCATCATCTTGGCTAGGCTACAGTTATTCAAACACTCATCATAATGTCATTTGAGGTTTGTGTAGATGTGATTAACATCTACAATCAGGGCTTGGCGCCTGTGGCTCAAGCAGCTAAGGTGCCAGCCACATACACCTGAGCTGGCGGGTTCGAATCCAGCCCGGGCCCGCCAAACAACAATGACGGCTGCAACCAAGAAAATGGCCAAGCGTTGTGGTGGGCGCCTGTAGTCCCAGATACTTGGGAGGCAGAGGCAGGAGACTCACTTGAGCCCAGGAATTGGAGGTTGCTGTGAGCTGTGATGCCACAGTGCTCTATCCAGGGTGACAGCTTGAGGCTCTGTCTCAAAAAATAAAAAAAATAAAAAATAAAAATCTACAATCAGTTGAATTTTTTTTTATTATTTGAGACAGAGTCTCATTTTGTTGCCCTGGGTACAGTGCTGTGACATCACAGCTCACAGCAACCTGAAACTCTCAGGCTCAAGCCATCCTCTTGCCTCAGCCTCCGAGAAGCAGAGATGACTGGCACCTGCCATGATGTCCGGCTAGTTTTTCTATTTTTAGTAGAGATGGGGTCTTGCTCTTGCTCAGACTGGTCTTGAACTCCTGACCTCAAGCTGATCTACTTGCCTGGGCCTCCCTGACTGCTGGGATTACAGGTGTGGGCCACTGCCCCCAGAGAGTGTGATACTTCTTGAAGCAATCTCCAGGACAGTCATTGCTCATTGTGCTTCCTCAGCCAAAATAAACCACAGTACACTGAAGCCTGTCTATCCACCTGCTCCAAATGAGCAGAAGCATTTTTTTCTGTTAACTTCAAATCAAATGTGAAAATAAGTTTTAAAGCCAACCTGGTCTCAGCAGCTAAGAATGTAGAGAAGCCTTGACAAATTTTATAAATCGTACAATGTATTACAGTAGAGGAAAGAGAGCTAAGACTTTTATTTACAAGAACGAATCTGGGGAATCGGAATGCCCACTAAAAAGCTGGACGTTGGAAGCAGAATATTATTGACAAAATGCACAGATGGCTGGAGCAGACCTTTTTTAACTGACAAATAAAATTATAGGGTTGTGGGTTCAAACCTAGCCCTGGCCGAACTGCAGCAAAAAAATAGCCGGGCGTTGTGGCGGGCGCCTGTAGTCCCAGTTGCTCGGGAGGCTGAGACAGGAGAATCGCCTAGGCCCAGGAGCTGGAGGTGCTGTGAGCCATGAAGCCATGGCACTCGACCAAGGGCGACAAGGTGAGACTCTGTCTCTAAAAAAAAAAAAAAACAAACAAAAAAATTTAAAAATAAATAAATAAAATTGTATATATTTATGGTGCAAAAAATGATGTTTTGATATAAATGGACATCATGGAATGGCTAAATCAAATTAGTTAACATGTATCTTTTTCTACGTTGGGAATATGTACAATTTATTCTCCTAGCAATTTTCAAATATGTGATACATTGTTATTAAGATCTCTTGAACTTGGGTGGCACCTGTGGCTCAAAGGAGTAGGGGGCCGGCCCCATATGCTGGCAGGTTCAAACCCAGCCCGGGCCAAAAAAAAAAAAAAAAAAGATCTCTGGAACTTGGCTGGGCACCGGTAGCTCAGTGAGTAGGGCTCTGGCTATTATGTACGGTTTGAGCCCGGCCCGGGCCTGCTAAACACCAATGACAACTGCAACCAAAAAATAGCCGGGCGTTGTGACTGGAGCCTGTAGTCCCAGCTACTTGGGAGGCTGGGACAAAAGAATGGCTTGAGCCCAAGAGTCTGGGGTTGCTATGAGCTATAACGCCAAAGTACCCTACCAAGGGCGACATAGTGATACTCTTTTTAAAAAAAAAAAAAAAAATCCAGCTTAAGGCTCTGTCTCAAAAAAAAAAAAAAAAAAAATGTGTATTTAAGGCGGTGCCTGTGGCTCAAAGGAGTAGTGTGACAGACCCATATGCTGGAGGTGGTGGGTTCAAACCCAGCCCCAGCAAAAAAAAAATCTCTTAAACTTATTACTCCCATCTAACTGAAACTTTCTATCCTTTGACTAACATCTCCTCAACTCTTGACCCAACTCCTGGTAACCACCATTCTACTCCTTACCTTTATGAGTTTGACTTTGACTTTTTTTTTTTTTTTTGTTTGTTTGTTTTTTGAGACAGAGCCTCAAGCTGTCACCCTGGATAGAGTGCTGTGGCATCCCAGCTCACAGCAACCTCCAATTCCTGAGCTCAAGTGAGTCTCCTGCCTCCGCCTCCCAAATAGCTGGGACTACAAGTGCCCATCACAACGCCCGGCCATTTTTTTTTTTTTTTTTTGGTTGCAGCCGTCATTGTTGTTTGGCGGGCCCGGGCTGGATTCGAACCTGCCAGCTCAGGTGTACCTGGCTGGTGCCTTAGCCCATTGAGCCACAGGCGCTGAGCCAACTTTGACTTTTATAGAAATTCCACATATGAATCATACAGTTTCTGTGCTTAGCATATTTCGCTTAGCATAATGTTCTCCAGGTTCATTCATGTTGTCACAAATGACAGAATTTCATTATTATTTTAAGGCTCAATAGTATTCCATTGTGTACATAAGCCACATTAGATTGCTTCTGTATCTCCGTTATGGTGAATTCTGCTGCAGTGAACATGGGAGTGCAGATATTTTTTCAATATACTGATTTTATTTTCCTTGGACATATACCCAATAGTAGAATTGCCAGATAATATAATAGTGGTATTTTGATGTTTTTGAAAAACTTCTAATATTTTCCACAATGGCTATACTAATTTACATTCCCACAGTGTACAAAGGTCTATTTTTCTCTTGTTATCTTGTCATTTTTGACAAAAGCCATTCTAACAGGTATAAGGTGTGACCTCGTTGTGCTTTTAATTTGTGTTTCCCTGACAATTAGGGACGTTAGCACTTTTTTGTGTATCTGTTGGCCATTTGTATATTTTCTTTTGAGAAATGTCTGTTTAGGTCATTTGATCTTTTTTTTTTTTTTTTTTTTTTTTTATAGAAAGATTCTAACTTTAAACCCCTAGGTAGAGTGCCGTGGCATCACACAGCTCACAGCAACCTCCAACTCCTGGGCTTAGGCAATTCTGTTGCCTCAGCCTCCTGAGTAGCTGGGACTACGGGTGCCCACCACAACGCCCGGCTATTTTTCTGTTTTGCAGTTCGGCGGAGGCCGGGTTTGAACCCACCACCTTCAGTATGTGGGGCCGGCACCCTACTCAATGAGCCACAGTCACCGCCCCATTTGACCATTTTTAATCAGGATATTCAGAGAGTTTGCTCGTTTGTTTGTTTTTTCTATTGAGTCGGTTGAGTTCCTCGTATCCTGGATATTACCTTCTCTGATGTGTGGCTCACAATATTTTCTCCCATTTTGTAGGCAGACTCTTCGCTCTGTTGATTGCTTCCTTTGATGTGCAAAATCTTTTTAGTTTGATGCCACTTGTCTATATTTCCTCTGGTTGCTTGTGCTTTGGGGGTCATATCCAACAAGTCTTTCCCAAGTCTTTCCCAATGTTAAGGAACTTTTATCCTAGGTTATGTTGTGTTATTTATTTTTAATTGACACACACATAGCAATTGTACATATTTATGGGGTGCAATGTGAAGTTTCAATACATGTGTATATTGTATAACGAGCATATCAGGATATTTAGCATATCCATCACCTCATACATTTATCATTTCTTTGTGGTGATAATATTCAGTTTGAGGTTAAGTCTTTATTTTGAGATAACTGTTGCATATGGTGTGATATGGGGTCTAATTTCATTTTTATGCATGTATATATATAGTTTTCACATTATTTATTGAAGAGGTTGTTTCTCCATTGCGTTCTCTTGGCACCATCATTAAAAATCAGTTGACCATAAATATCTGAATTTATTTCTGGGCCAGGCAATATTGAAGGTACCACCTAATCTTAAGATATATAGATAAAGATGTAGATATATATATGTATATCCTTAAAACCTTATTAAAATTCTATCCCCTTCACTTGGTTCTTCATACTTTTGTATATTATTTATATATTTGATAATGGATGTTTATTTTATAGTAAGAAAATATAACACATACTTTTAAAAACAACAAAAATAGATACAAGTGATCCTTTTAAAACCTAAGTCAGATTATGTTATGCCTCTGTTCATAATACTCGAACTTCCACTGGAATGCAAAATAAAATACAATGTCCTTAACGTAGCCTACAAGGTTGTACATGATCTCATCTTCTCTACCTCTTTAATTTCAGCCCCTACCATTTTCCTTCTACTCTGGTCACTGGCCTGCTGCAGTATCTCCAAAATGTCAGGAACGTGTCTATCTTAGAGTCTGTGTTTTCTGTTTATGCAACCTACGTTTCTGTTGGATCCTCTATGGCCCTGGTCTCGATCGCAGCAGAAAGGAACCAGGCGACACACGGATTAGAAGTACAAGCTTGTAGGAGGCGGGCTGACCTTGATTGCAGGGCAGCCCCCAGCAACCTCCGCAGTAGCCTTTTATTGACACGGCACAAGACAGGTGAGGGGGTATTAGACAATGACTACGTGCCCAAGGCTGCCATGGGCTGGGTTCTTCCTCCACAAGGAGCACCTGCGGACGAATTGGCCGAGGGCCCGTCCCCCAGCTGCAAATCATCTTACTCAGAGGTCGTCTGGCTCTTGGCGTCCTCTACGTGTTTCCCTTCATCCATATGTATGAATGGCTCCCTCTAACTTAATTTGAATGTTACCCTGTCAGAGAGACCTTCTTTTACTGCCATATCTAAAATAGCACCTGCTGTCATTCTCTGAACACTTGAATTAACTACATAAACCTTAAAATTCCCTGTGCAATGTAAAGATATATGCTATTGACAAAGAGAAAAATACCTGAAAAATATATGACAAGATATGTATTTTACTAATATACAAACAGCTTTTATACATAAGAAAGGAAAAAAAGATGAGGAATATAATAACACAATGGACAAAGGCAGTGTAATTGACAAAAGAATAAATAGAAACACCCACATGCCCAAAGAAAAATTATTTGAATTCACAAAGCAAAGATAGTATTACTAAGAATAAGATACTACTTTTCCTGTAATCTGTAGATTGACAATTTTTTTCTATAAATAGCTAGATAATAGAAATTTCCATTTTTGTGAGACACATCCAATCTTTGTTACATATTCTTAATTGCCTTTTTAAATCCACAACCATTTAAAATAAAGATGCTGGCTCGGCGCCTGTGGCTCAATGGGCTAAGGCACCAGCCACGTACACCTAAGCTGGCGGGTTCGAATCCAGCCCGGGGCCCGCCAAACAACAATGATGGCTGCAACCAAAAAATGGCCAGGCATTGTGGCGGGCACCTGTAGTCCGAGCTACTTGGGAGGCGGAGGCAAGAGACTCACTTGAGCCCAGGAATTGGAGGCTGCTGTGAGCTGTGATGCCACGGCACTCTACCCAGGGTGACAGCTTGAGGATCTGTCTCAAAAAAAAATAAATAAAATAAATAAATAAAGATGCTGACTGGATTTGGCCTGGGAGTCATAATTTTGCTGACCACAGATTTATAGGGAATGATTAAAAATGGATAACACAACTGAGAATCTTGAGGGTGAACTGGCTGACTGTTGTTGGGGGCACACATTTACACAGCTTTTCTGAGGGCCAATTTATCAATATAGATCAGGATTTTAAAGATATGTATGTGTATATATATGTATCTATTCATATTTTGCCTGAAGAATTCCATTTCTTTGATTTTATACCAGGAAGCTCATTTGGCAAAAATGGAAATACCTTAGAAACTCCATATTGACCACCTCCCTACAATGACCATCTCCTTAAATTGACCTAAGTTTTATATATTGAACATGTACCACATGTACATATCAGTACAGTAGGCCTAGTTCCTTATGTTGACTACCACCATATGTTGACCAGTTTATTACAGTCCAATCAATGGATTATCAATTTATACAAGTTCTAACTGTATTTTTGTACAGAGTATATTAAACTGATAAGAACAGATACTACACTTGATTTTAGCCAAAAGGCTGAGAAGAGATTTATACAGAGTATATTGCTATGTTGTTCACAATAGCAGGTAGGAGGAGAAGGAGAATTAAAAATCTAAATAGTCATCAACTAGAGAATGGCTAAATAAAACTTGTGCATGAAATAAATGAAATACAATACAACTATTTAAAAGGGACTATACTAAAAGTCCAGATTGCATCACTATGCAATTCTTCTGTGGAAAAATAAAACCAGGCCAGACGTGGTGGCTCACACCTGTAATCCTAGCACTCTGGGAGGCCAAGGTGGCTGGATCACTATAGCTCAGAAGTTTGAGACCAGCCTGAGCAAGAGGTAGACCTTGTCTCTAAAAATAGCCCAGCATTGTGGCAGGCACCTATAGTCCCAGCTACTCCAGAGGCTGAGGCGAGAGCATCTCTTGAGCCCAAGAGTTTGAAGTTGCTGTGAGCTGTGATGCGACAGCACTCTACTGATGGTGACAAAGTGAGACTCTGTCTCAAAAAATAAAATAAAAAATAAAAACCATTTGTACCCCATACATTTATTGAAATACATTTTATTAATAGTCTATCATATACAATTGTGCACAGTTGGCTCAGTGCCTGCGGCTCAACAGACTAAGGCACCAGCCATGTACACCTGAGCTGGCGGGTTCAAATCCAGCCCAGGCCCACCAAACAACAATGACAACTGCAACCAAAAAATGGTCCGGCATTGTGGTGGGCACCTGTAGTCCCAGCTAGTTGGGAGGCAGAGGCAAGAGACTCGCTTGAGCCCAAGAATTGGAAGTTGCTGTGAGCTGTGATGTCAAGGCACTTTCTCCAGGGTGACAGCTTGAGGCTCTGTCTCAAAAAAAAAAAACAAAACAAAACAATTATGCACAGTTCACAATACTTAATAATAATAAATGACTGTTACTGGTGTATGTATTCACTATACCATACTTTCATCACTATTTTATAGTATACTCTTATTTATTAAGAAAATTAACTGTTAAATAGGCTCAAGCAGGTTCTTCAGGAGGTATTCCAAAAAAAGACATTGCTATCATAGGAGATGATAGCTCCATGCAAGTTATTGTGTCCAAAGACCTTCCAGAGGGACAAGAGGTGGACGAGAAAGACAGTAGTATTGATGATCCTAATGCTGTGTAGGCCTTGGCTAATCTGTGTGTTTCTTAGGTATTAGCAAATAAATGAATAAATAAATAAAATCTGAAAATAATTACAAATTTTTAAAATAAAAACTTATATCTTCATTTTGTCAATTAGAAGATAAAGATAGGAATCAAATTATTCTTCAAACTAAATGATAAAGGGGACACAGGTTATGAAAATCTATGGGATAAAGCAAAAGTAATTCTGAGAGGAAAACTCATAGCCTTAAATGCCAACATCAAAAAGACAGATCACAAATCAATAATGTAATGAATCATCTGAAGTAACTGTAAAAGGAAAAACAAACCCATCCCAAACACAGCAGAAAAAAAAACAGTAACCAAAATCGGAGCAGAACTAAATGAAATTGAGAACAAAAGTATGATACAGAAAATTAATGAAGTAAAAAGGTGGTTCTTTGGAAAGATAAACAAAATTGGCAGGCCTCTAGGATACATTAATCAGAAAAAGAAGAGAAAAGACTCTTAATAAGCTCAATTAAAAATGAAAAAGGGGTAATTATAACTGATATCATGGAAATACATTATATTGTATCAGAATACTATAAAAATATCTATTTTTTTGTTTTTAAGAGTCTCACTTTGTTGCCCTTGGTAGAGTGCTGTGCTGTCACAGCTCACAGCAACCTTCAGCTCTTGGGCTTAGGTGATTCTCTTGTCTCAGCCTCCCAAGTAGCTGGGACTATAGGTGCCCACCACAGCACCCAGCTATTTTTTGTTGCAGTTTAGCCAGGATCCAAGTTCGAACCCGCCACCCTCAGTATATGGGGCCAGTGCCCTATTCACTGAGCCACAGGTGCTGCCCACTATAAAAATATCTATGCTCTGTAGTCCCAGCTACTCGGGAGGCTGAGGCAAGAGAATCACCTAAGCCCAGGAGTTGGAGGTTGCTGTGAGCTGTTTGATGCCACGGCACTCTACCAAGGGCGATAAAGTGAGACTCTGTCTACACACACACACACACACACACACACACAAAATATATATATACACACACACAAACACACACACACACACACACACACATATATATATGCTCACAAACTTGAAAACATGGATGAAATGGACACATTTTTGGAAACACACAACCTCCTTAGACTCAATCAGCAAGATATAGCACTCCTCAAACAGACCAATATCAAACACCAAAACCGAAGAGCAGCAATGAAAAATCTTCCAATCAAAAAAAGGTCACAGGGAGACAAGATGGCTGACTGGCGCCAGCTTTCCACAGAGGCTCCTGTCCAGAAGGAGAGTTAAAGGGCAGAAGTTTAGCAAGTAAGCTGATGGTTTAGAGCTGAGCCAAGAGAGAAGATTGAAGAATGCACATCAACCCTGCTGAGGCAAGCTGCGACCCCAAGGATAAAAACAAAAGGTACAAAATCCATTGCCAAGCGGACAGGAGTCCCCTCCCCCATGAGAAGGGCTCGCAGTATACTTTCAACAAACAAGCAAGCAGGGTTCAAACATCCTCCCATTTTATCCCACCAGAGAGACCCTCTAAAACTCGGACCTCTTTCCCCTACTAGGGTGCCATGACTCTCCTGCCGGGCATAAAACAACATAAAACTATATATATTCTCTACCTGCAATTCTGAATTCCCAGCACTCCCTTCCACTCTCACCCTGAGGTCTGGAAGCCTGTCCCCCATGGAGTCCACATTCTTGGGCATTTTCTCGAGACATGTGGACAGGGCAGGGGCTGTTGCAGGTCTGTGCTGATTCTGTGGCACAAGGGTAAGGAGAAAACGGTGGACTGAAGGAACCATATGGGAAAGGGAGACGCAGTGCCCCTGTCACCCCTGCACACAGCAGCAGTGGCAGCAGCAGGAACAATAGGGCTCACACCCCTGGGGATATTTTGGAAGGACACTCCCTGTCTCTCTGGGCAACCAGAGAAAGTCAGGCATCTTCTCCAGTGGCAGACACTGGAGCAATAGATTTGGGATGATAACGCAGACCCCATGAGCAAAGGGTATGCCTGAGATGGTACCAGCCTGGGCGAAGCACGGTGGGATGGAGAATTGAAGATGCCTTCACAAAGACAGCATACTCCCAGGGTGGGGCTGTGCCAGGACTGCTTAGTGAGCCTAAGAAACACCTGGCCCTCAGGGGATCTTAGCTGAGACAAAGGCAGGCAGGAAACCAAAAGCTGAATGTAAGCTGTAACCACACTTGCCCCAACATAGTCTGCAGGGGAAACAGAAACACCAGCTCTGGGCAGTGGCACAGACTGGGGCTGAGTGGCAGTTTCTGTGAATTCAAACGGCCCCTGGTGTGCAGAGGAATATACCTAGGACAGAATCACAAATTCTGCGCAAATATAAGTGTCAGCAACATTAATCAGGGGTGGGCTGGAACTGAGTGAACTGCCCTAGCTTTCATTAACCACCCAAGGTTGTCAGGCCTCAGTTTCCCCTGCTGGATGGTGGCAGAGTGTGGAGGCCTGGCCGAAGAGACATAAGATCTCTCTGTGACTCAGACAGACTCAAACCCCTGGAGCATCTGCTCATTGGAGGGAACTGGGTCAGAGCCCTGTAGGGTTACCTGTGACTGGGTGTGACAGAGGTGCAAGGTGGGGAAGGAGGCATCAACCTTCCCAGACTAATTCATTTGCTGAGGGTTCTTCTGACTCCACAGAGGACCAGAACGAGTCATACTCAAGCTGCCAGCAGACCCCTGTATCTAGTTGCCACAGACCTTTTGAACTCCCTCACTTGACACCCTGTGCTGATAAGGACAATTGATTTGGACCTCTTGAACTGGGCCAATTACCTAAGGACTATCCAAAGTGGTATCCTGGGTGTGTGGTTGTGGGAAGGTTTGATTTTTCTTTTTCAGTTGTTGCCCGTGGGAGGCAGGGTGACTTAATTGCTGGTATTTCTCCACAGCTGAGACTTCAACCCAGAGTAACTAATTCACTAGGGTAGGACAGAGACCAGCTGAAAACAAGACAGAGCCACTTAGGCCCACCACACCAAGTAAGTCCCTAGTGTCTCAGGCCGTAGCACTGTACAGGTCCTTTGCAAAGCTCTAGGGGAAAAGGTACAGACACTAGTCACAGCTCTTGGGTAAAGGGCTGGTTAATCACTACTCCAAGAGTCTCCCAACCCAACTTCGCCTTATCTGCTCATCTAGCCAAGTGGTGTAAAATAATCATGGGGCAGAATCAGCAGAAAAACTCTGGTAACATGAATAACCAGAGTAGATCAACTCCTCCCAGGAATGATACGGCGGACAATACTGAAGATCCTATTCACAGACCAATGGTTGAGATGTCAGAAATAGAATTCAGAGTTTGGATTGCAAATAAGAGTAATAGAATGGAGGTAAAGTTGGAATTAGAAATTCAAGGAGCAATTCAAAAGTTGTCTCAAGAATTCAATGAATTCAAAGACAAAATCACCAAAGATTTTGACACACTGACACAAGAATTTGCAGCCATCAAAGATCTGAGAAATACAGTAGAATCCCCCAGTAACAGAATGGAGCAGGCAGAAGAAAGGATTTCCGACATTGAGGACAAAGCTTTTGAATGCTCCCAAGTGCTCAAAGAGGAAGAGAAATGGAGAGAAAAAAATGGATCATTCTCTCAGAGAGCTTTGGGATAATTCAAAGAAAACTAATATTCACCTTATAGGAATTCCTGAAGGCGATGAAGTTGCTTTGCAAAGCACAGAGGCCCTTTTTCATGAGATTATGAAGGAAATTTTTCCAGACATGCCAAGAGATTCTGAAATTCAGATAGTAGACAGTTTCAGAACCCTAGCATGACTCAACCCAAATAAGACAACCCCAAGACACATCATAATTAACTTCACCAAAGTTAAAATGAAGGAGAAAATTCTGCAAGCAGCCAGACGTAAGAAAACCAGAACCTACAAGGGGAAGAATATTATAATAACTGCATATTCTCTGCTGAAACCTTTCAAGCTACAAGAGGGTGGTCATCGGCTGTTAATCTCCTAAAACAAAATAACTTTCAACCCAGGATCCTGTATCCAGCTAAACTTAGTTTCATTTATGATGGAGCAATTAAATACTTTAATGACATTCACATGTTGAAGAAATTTGCCATGACAAAACTAGCTCTCCAGGATATTCTCAGACCTAGAGAATAATGACCAGCACAATCCTCCACCACAAAAGTAAACTCACTCCGAAACTTTTGATCAAATTCCAACTTCAGAATTCTACCAAACCTTTAAAGAGGAACTAGTACCTATATTACTCAACCTTTTCCAAAATATAGAAAAATAAGGAATGCTACCCAATACATTCTATGAAGCAAAAATCACCTTGATTCCCCAAACCAGAAAAGACCCAACAAGAAAAGAAAATTATAGACCAATATCTTTAATGAATATTCATGCAAAAATACTCAACAAGATCCTAACGCACAGAATTGAGCAACACATCAGACAAGTTATACACCATGACCAAGTGGGTTTTATCCCAGGGTCTCAAGGCTGGTTCAATCTACATAAATCTATAAATATTCAGCACATAAACAAATTAAAAAGCAAAGACCATATGATTCTCTCAATTGATGCAGAAAAAGCTTTTGATAATATCCAGCAGCCTTCATGATCTGAACACTTAAGAAAAATTGGTATAGAAGGTACATTTCTTAAACTGATAGAGGCCATCTATAGCAAACCCACAGCCAATATTGTATTGAATGGAGTTAAATAGAAATCATTTCCACTCAGATCGGGAACCAGGCAAGGTTGCCCATTGTCTCCACTGTTCTTTAACATTGTAATGGAAGTTTTAGCTATTGCAATTAGGGAAGAAAAGGAGATCAAGGGTATCCATATAGGGTCAGAAGAGATCAAACGTTCACTCTTTGCAGATGATATGATTGTATATCTGGAAAACACTACAAAACTCTTAGAAGTGATCAAGGAATACAGCAGCATTTCAGGTTACAAAATCAACACTCATAAATCTGTAGCCTTTACATATACCAACAATAGTCAAGCTCAAGTGCCAAAGAAGATGAAATATTTGGGAGTTTACCTAAGAAAGGATGTGAAAGAGCTCTATAAAGAGAACTATGAAATTCTAAGAAAAGAAATAGCTGAAGATGTTAAGAAATGGAAAAACATATCATGC
>CAUYRH010145118.1:0-17246 GCA_963574655.1 Perodicticus potto
GAAAATTACTAAATGTAGAATATAAATGTCTTCATATAGTGATTAAAAGGCCTTGAAGGCTATGTTAAATAGTTCAATGAAAATATTTCAGATTGTATATGAAGTCAGCACATTGTGCCCCATGATTGCACCAATGTACACAATTATGATTAAATAAAAATTAAAAAAAAAGTGGCATGGAATTTTAATGATAGGAAGGGTTTGCCTATTAAAGAAATAGGGGAAAGCGTATTCCAGGCAGAGGGAATACTGAGGGCAAAAACCTTGCATTGGAAACCAGCTCAGAAATATAAAGGAGAGCACAGTGCGCGAGGGGCAGAACAGTATGAAATGAGACTTTAAGGAAAGGCAGGTGATTTATAAACCAGAGTAAGAAATGAGAATCACATCTCAAAGGGAGTGAGAGGCCACAAAATTAACCTATTTGCTTCTTCAAAAGTCAATCTGGTTTCAGGATGAAGCCTGGTTTGAAAATTCCAGAGAGGTACCTGCTAGAAAGCTGTTGTAGTCTTCTGTGCAAGAGGGGGTAGACCATGTCCAAAGCATGAGAGTAAGGCCAGAAAGAAGTGGATGAAATTCAGAGTATGTTTTGGAAGTAGATGCAATAAGATTTGTTGATGAATTGGATCTTAGGTTCAGAGAAAGAAAGAAGGTGCAGTATTTTTTTTCTGAAGCAAGTGAGTAAACGCTTATTAAATTTACAGCAAGAAGGAAGAGAAGATAAAGAGGTTAGAGTGAGCTGTAAAAAGTGTTAATTGTGAGGTGATTAACATACCAAGTAGAGAGTTAAAGAAGTTGGATGTAGGAGTCTTGAGTTCCAAGAAGTGGAACTGGAAGAGTAGAGATACATATTTGAAAATAACTTGATGATAGATGTTCTTTAAATTCACGGGAGCTGGAGAAATCTCCTGTGTGGATAAGAAAGACAAATAGTGAAAAAATAAGGTGGATCAAGTTCTGAATTATTTTAACATATGTTTGAATAGAGAAGAGAAAGAGCAGAAATTATAATGGAGAATGGCCTTTGAGGTTGGAAAATAAAGTAGAAGAGGGCAAGGTGATGGAAGCCAAGGGATTTCAAGAAGGAAAGGGTGGGTCTATGTCACTCTCCTGGGTGAGGGACACAACTACAACAGGGACCTTCCCTAACAAGTGCAAACATTGTAATCTAATGGTTTGTATCCTCGTATTAATCTGAAATGTTTCTTAAAAAGGACAAATGGACAATGATGTCTAATATGACCCAAATTTTATTAAGGTATAAATGGAAAGTAAAGATTGGGTTTGGCAAGGCTTTGAAGGCCATGGATGACGTTCTCAGTACAGAAGTCATGATCAAATCTGTACTAGAGCAGATTGAAGAAAGAAAGAAGTAGAGATAGTAACTATAACTAATTCCTTCAAGTTATTTTCTTAGAAAGTGTGGCAGAGAGGTGAAGTAGTTATTGGAAGGGAATTCTGGCCAAGGTTAACTGACATCTTATTAGGCTGTATTTTTCATTTTTTTGTTATTTGCTGTTAAGATGGGAATTATTACAGCCTGTTTGGCTGTAGACAGGAAAAGTAGAGAAGTAGATGACATAAAAAAGAGAGGGATCACTCCAGGGGCTTTGAGAAATCAAAAGGGTTTAGATCTGGGCACATGTGCAGGGGTTGGCCTTTGATAAAAGTCAGAATTCTTTATTCATCATTTCAAAACAGGAGATGAAAAGTGAAAGTATATATCCACAAGATATTATCATGTGGAGGGGAGACAGGAGTAGACAGGGATTTATTTGCAAATCTCTGAATTTATTTTAAAACAGAAACTGATAGGAGGAAGTATTAAACTGTGTCTTTCCAAATGTCGTAATCCTACAATGGTGCCTATAGAAAGTAAAAAGATGAAGACTGAACTAAAAGATATTAGTTTTCTCAAACAGCAAAATAGCAGCTTTATAAATTAAATTCTGGTCAAGACCAGGATTCTCATTTCTAATGTCGCTGCACCTGTAGCTCAGTGGGTAGGACGCTGGCCCCATATACTGAGGGTGGCATATACTGCCCGGCCCCGGCAAAACTGCAACAAAAAAATAGCCAGGCATTGTGGCGGGTGCCTGTAGTCCCAAATATTCGGGAGGCTGAGGCAAAAGAATTGCCTAAGCCCAGGAATTGGAGGTTGCTGTGAGCTGTGTGATGCCACGGCTCTCTACCGAGGGCGATAGAGTGAGACTCTTGTCTCTACAAAACAAATAAACAAAAAATTGATCCCTAGCAATGAAATGACCAATGCTATCATGCCATACAGTGACAAAGGGCAAAGGAGTCAACGAACAAAAAAACACTGAAATGGGAGAATGTGAAATGTGCAAAGGAAGTCCACACAAAACAGAGCCCTGTCACCCTGGCAAGGAAAGGTGCTGTCATGGGACCTGGATTAAAACTCTCAGATAACAGGAGGGAGAAGAGAAAGTTTTACTGGTGTGCAGCAGGGCAGCAGGTAAGTCAGTCTAAAGTAAGAATGACTTCTGGCAGTTAGCAGAGAATTTTATGTTGTTCCGTGTGTGTGTGTGTGTGTGTGTGTGTGTGTGTGTGTGTGTGTGTGTTTGCTTTGTTGTTTTATTAACATGTTATAGGTGCTTCAGTAAGTCAGAAGAAAAAGAAAATAAGAAAGGAACATGGGCAGGGAGGTTGAGGCAAAGATTAAATAGTATTCTTCTATTTCTGCAAATAGATGGTTTAGGAATAAGGAAGTCTAGTCCAGGCAAAATACATTCTGTGATATGCTTGTATCAAAATATCACATGTACATCATAAATAAGTTAAATTATTATATTTACATAATAATTTTAAAAATAGTTTTAAAAACAGCCTTTTGTCAGGCTGAACTTTGTCAAGTTCAGAAAAGAAATTACTTCGTCTTTGTTTTCTTAATTCTTTTTTATGTAATGGTTGTGGAAAGTTCTTAAACCTTTTACACGAGAACAGGGAATTGATGGGGCCATCAGTAAACAGAAAGGAAATCCAGCTCTGGAATTAATGGGAAGGAGCAGAGGGCAGCTAAATGACCTCCCAAGACCATCACCTTGTCTTCATGGTGCTAGCTTCCCTTGAATCATAACAATTTAGAAGTACTCTGTAGATTCCAAGTTTGAAATAAAACCCCCAAACAGAATGACTCTTGATATTGCTGGCTTGAAACACCTGTGATAACTAAATCCATTATGGAACAAATTATAGTAGAAACCAAATTCCTAAGTTATAAAAATAAATATTTCCCTGGAAAGTAAGATTATAAAACTCGCGTAGAAGAAATACTTTGGAAAAAAAATCTTTAATTTTTTTTTCATCTTAAGATAATGATTAAAGTATTTATTTGGAGTATTTGATAATTTTTCAGAAACAATGAAAAGACTCTTATTCATCATTTTTATTAGGAGTTAGAATAACTCTATGAGGTTATAGAAACACAATGAAGTATATTAAATTTTTAACAAATAATGATTTCATAAAAATAATTATTTGAGACCAACTCATTGATATATAGAACAATTAAAACTAAATGTAATAAATAGTTCCCTTACACCAAACATCTATAAAAATATGTATTTATTTATAATAATTAATACCTGCTCATATAAGAAAACATTAAAAACTAGTCTTGGTCTATGTTGTTATGAAACATGTGCTATTTTTTTTCTGTTTGGGCCTGTTGTATTTTTTCCTTAATTGCCATATCATACTCATTGTGAGACCAGCTAGTTGCTAATAGACTTTTTACAGGTCTCTGTTTACAGGCCATGCATGTTGAAGGAGACTTAGATATTTCTTCTACCCCCTGTTTGGACAAGTGCCGCATTGATTTTCCTCGTTTCTCAGGCTGGCATAATTCATAACGATAGTTGTCAAAGGCTCTGTCTGTTTTAAGCTCCGAGTTCAGTATCTAGTATCTAGGATAACTGGACTTGCGATGGGAGACATGATGAATATGTAGAACTTTATTCCCCGACCTCTTTACCTTTGCTCAGCTCTAAACATAAAGCTGCAGGTATCTAAGTTGAATGAGGAAAATGACTGAGGAAAAAGCAAGATGGGAATAAAAGAAATCTTTTAGCTTCTTGAAGATGCAAAATGAATAACTGTTTTCTGCAACAAACTGATAAATTTTAGAGTTATTTCTGCTCAGAGTATTAAAGAAAGAGAAGAGAAGAGAGGACAGGAGAGGAGAGGAGGGGAGGGGAGGGGAGGGGAGGGAAGGGGAGAAGAAGATAGCAGAGACAATGAAAGAAAAGAAAAATAGAGAAGAATAAATCGCCATGAGACTTGTATGATTTGTAAAGGAGGTCCAGACAATCTTTAAGGGATTTATAAAACTAAACTTTTGACATCATACCAAAGAAACAGAGGTGTTATGTAGAAAGAGTGCGGCCTATGGAATTGTTAGGCCTGGATGACTCAGCGTTGCCACTCTTCAGTTGCACAACTTTAAGCAAATCATCTTTCATCTTTGAGCGTTTGGTTTAACTTCTTTAAAAATTCGGTAGACTGTGCTTCCTGTTTTTCTAGAAGAGTGGCTGTGATGCCCAACTCAGTGACATAAAGATGCTGCTGAGAAACATCACCCCCTCTGAGAGTATCATAGAATGTATCTCTATCAGTTATCACTCGTTGTTTTTTGTTTGTTTTTTGTTTTTTGTTTTTTTTGTAGTTTTTGGCCAGGGCCAGGATTGAACCCGCCACCTCCGGTATATGGGGCCGGCGCCCTGCTTCTTTGAGCCACAAACGCTGCCCTCGGTTATCTCTTGTTATACAACAAATTAAGACCGAGTGATTTAAAACTAATAATATTGACTATTTTACACAGTAGCTTTGGGTTAGGGATTCAGAAATCACTCAGATGGGTGGTTCTGGCTTGTGGCCTCTCCAACAGTTGCAGTAATGTTGCTGGCTGGAGCCAGAGATACCTGAAGATTTGACAGGGACAAAAGAATCCATTTCCAGGATATCTCATTTGCCTGGATAGCAATTTTGAGATGGCTGTTGACAGGAAGCCTCAGTTCTTTGCCACATACCGAATGCTTACATTCTCCCCAAATTTATGTATTGAAATTCTAACACATAAGGCGATGATATTAAGAAGTGAGAAATTTGGAAGGTCATTAGATTGCAAGGACAAAAGCGTCCTGAGTGGAACTGGTACTCTTATAAAAAAGAACTTAAAGAGAACCCTGAGCCTTTCAGCCAGGTGCAACTACAAGAGAAAACAGAAGACACCAAACCTGCCAGGGCCTTGATTGAACTTCCCAGCCTTAAAAACTATGAGAAATAAATTTCTGTAATCTGTAGAAATCTACACCATCCAGTCTTTGGTATTTTGTTTTACTAGACTAAGCATACAGTATCCTCATGGTAACAGCAGCTGTGTTGCCTCTGATTGAATAAGCAAAAAGGCAGAAGAAAGGTACAACATATTTTCTATGAGGCTTCTCAGAGATAACACACCATCCGTCATTTCCACAATATCTTATGATTACACAGACAAGCCCTATTCAGCAAGAGCCGGAGTGAATTCCATCCAAATGCATGAATTCCAAGAGGCAAGAATCACTTGTGGGGCTGGAGGGAGGCATCTTGAAGTCTGCCTACCACAATACTTTTAAAATGTCTATGCTTGGAAATTTTAAGGAAAGAGAATTTTAGCTCTTTTTCAATTTTCTTAAAATATGTTAATCTATTTAGTTTACTCCTTTTTTTGAGAACAATTTGAGTATCCCTTTTACTGGAAATGTATATTTTAACCTAGATTTGCAGTACCTAATGATAAGGTTAGAGGGGCAGGTTTTAAAGTGAGCAAGGAAGACGCAGCAGTAGGTTATCCTGCTGAGTGGCAAGATAGATTTTAAATACAAAGAAAAGTAACTGCAAGTAAGAAGTGAGGCTAAGAGCCTTCGTAAGTCCAAAAGACTAAAAAATGAATCAAGATACTAAACATGGTTCTAACCATTACTGAGACGAGAGGTCAGGAGGACTTGATGCTGAAATGTAGCATCACACAAGGTATTTTCTGATTCCCCCTGACTAGGAGCAAGATTATTTCTGAGGTACAACAAAGGTGAGACTGCAGATGGAATGATATAACCACCATTGTAAATAGCAGACAAATTTAGATTAGGGAACAAAGCAAGATGTATTGCACTTCATTTTTTGATCATAATGCTTCATTTGCTCAATTTCCCAAATCCAGTCCCTTGAACCAATTTCTTTGGTATATTTGGAGGCTAATATTGCCTAATCCACAGGGGGTATTAGTGATATTTGCTTTTCTTCCCAGCCTTTTTCATAAAAACAAAATAAAACAAAAGGAGTTCAGTTATTGTCCATATACACATTCCTTTTGCTTCTTCATTTTTTTCTTATTTTAGCTGCTGAGCTACACTCCAGGATTAAAATGGTGCAGATTCTTCTCCCTAGGATTGCAAATGAACAATTAATGAATTTAAAAAGACCTCCAAAAATGTCAACTAAAGAAATAATCACATTTTCACAGAGGGTGAAAAGGTCATTTTTTTCAGATAAGGAAAAAATAATAATGGAAGCTCTACCATTCTTCCATTCTCCCATAATTACTTATTTATTATTTATTCAACCAGCATCAATCATGTGGTAGGTATTACCCTAAGTGCCTAGACTAGAAAACTAAGAAAAATGGCAAATACCTCTTTTGGGATCTTATGTTCCAGTGAGAGTGATCACAAGACAGGAAAAGTAAGATACATGGTAAGTATCACTGAAGGAGAAAAAACGCAAGACAGTGGGTTACCTGTGCAGGGGGATGGTTGAAATGTTAAATGAGGAGGACAAGTACGGTCCTTACTGAGAAACTGATATTTGAGTTACCTCGTATAGGACAGGATGAGAGGGAAGAGAGTTCTAAGTAGATTATAGTACACCCAGGACAGGTTTTATTTTAACCCCCTGATTCGGATGCAGTTCCTGAAAAGTGATTCAACAATAAACATGGTTTGAGTGAAGACTGAATCTTCACACAGAGGAAATAAATCTTTTACAATATCTTTAATTTTTAATCATCTTATTTATTTTAGGAAATAAGTGGTGCCCTCCTCAGAATGAAAACTCTCAGTGGAAATTATTCCTGGTAAAGGGGAGAAGATAGACATTTGTAGATCAGGAAGATAAGCTAGAAAATATTATGATTGATAACACACAAAGAAATACAGTTTATGGGTTACCTGAGGGATAAATGCTAAAGCTTATCTGTATGTTCCGATGAACTGATCTTATTTCACAAATCTCTACTTTCTTGCCATTTATTCACAGCACATAGCATTTTTAAAAAACTGGATTGTTTACATGTATTATTGTTTAAAGAAACATCTTGCCAGGGGCCAACCCTAGGCAATGTTGCCTCATTGTGGATCCAGCAAAGCTTTGCACATTCACGGAGTGTCTTTTGGCTCTGGCGTTGCCTGTCAATCTTCTCTCCTCCTCAGTACACTCTCCATCTCCAGGCACCATCTCTCTTAGGACGCATTTAACTTGACATGTATTACCCGTGATACAATGTGCATCCTTTCAGGGAGAAGAAAATTTAGCACTCATCTTTAAAACTTTAGCGTGGAGCACTGTAACAGGGACGTAAATGGGGGGGTTAATAAATGGTTGTTGAATGAATCTTATTCTTGTCATCTTTTTTAAAACTTAAGAATTGAAAGCACACAGAGCTGGGTCGTGTATCAGAAATTTTTTTTCAGGACTGTCAAACAATAGGCTAAAGCTAATACTTGAGTATGTTGATACCAAAAAATATTGTTAGGTTTGACTACTTAAAAAGCAAAAGATTTGCTATCTTTTTGGATGAAATTGTCATCAGAAATTGAAATTCAGTTTCTAAAAAGTTTTTACTAAAATAGTCAGTGAAAGAAACTTGGGATACTTTATAATCTACCATAAGTACAATTAGAGATAGAAGTGAATAAAATCTAAGGGACAAAATGCATCAATGCCTAGTTCAATAAGGGTCACCACAGTGAGTTAAGGGGGCCAGCACCCTACTCCTTTGAGCAACAGGCACTGTCCGATAACTCCACTTTTAAAAAGTGCTATGGCTGCATAATATTCCATGGTATACATACACCACAGTTTGTTAATTCATTCATGAGTCGATGAGTATAGAGTTAGCACATTGTACCCGATAAATGCAGTAATGTACACAGTTATGATCTAATAAAAAAAAAGTGCTATGAACATTCTTAGGGGAGTTTATTGTATTTTTAAAATTTTAATGCTCTCATAAGTACTTTGAGTCAATGCCTTTGTTCTTAATTCTGGCAGCAAGTTGTACATAAACACACCCTATCAAAAATATTTTTAATATGAGCTATGAACGTTTTCCTGCTAAATTTTTCATTAATGAATAATCTGATTGTCTTCAGCTTATCTATTTCATGGATATTACATATATGGCACACTAGTCTCAGATTTATATTCTAGTTTTGTTTCTGACTAGTCTTATGTACTGATACAGTCATTTCAGCACTATCTGCCAATGATCTTGATGGCAAAATTACAACAGGCTCACACTTCCTGAAGAGATAGCAAACCTAAGTAAGAATATGGTTTATGAGATTTAAATATCTGAAGGAGGATTTTGTGCTAATCTCTGGTAAGAGCTTGTTTGCATTACCTTCGGAAATCCATATGGCTTAAAATATTTAGGTTAGCAACAAGCTTATTCTTTTGCATCTAGAGAATTCAATTTCACTGAGAATTTTTCTGAGGCATTTCGGATGCCCTCTACCTACCCTGCCACAAGTCCAAGGTTTGGGAAATCTTCAGTGGACCCTGAAATTAAGATGACAAACATTGTTTAAATTGGAACTGACAGGACATCTCATTATCATGTGATTAGCCCTTTAGCTCATTAATAATAATGGCGATAATTGTAATTCTCATAAAATTAACAACTGGAAAGAGCTTTCTCGTGCACACTCTTTTATTCCATGCAACCATAACCTAGGAAAGTCATTGATATATGTTAATATTTCACCCAGTAATTCAGACTATAGATTCAGATATCCATGGTGTTGTGATTCTCCTTGAAATGGCTGAAACTTCAAAAATCATGTCTTTAGAAAAACACAAACTGAAGTTGGGAGCACAGGGAGGAGGAAGGAGGGAGGAAGGAGATGGGAGACAGGGGAGGGATGAGTGTGCTCTCACCTAATAGGCAGAACCTGAGGGTATATGGCACACCTCCTGGGGGAGGGGCACAATTACAACTTGAACTTTACCCCGCAAATGCAAACAATGTAATGTAAGTGTTTGCACCATTGTGTTAATCAGAAATTTTACAAAATATTGTCGGCATTGCATATGATTGACTTTATATCTTTTGTATGAATGTACATCTCGTAATTCCAAAATATGTGGCTGCATAATATTCCATGGTATACATACACCACAGTTTGTTAATTCTTTATATCTTTTGTATGAATGTACATCTCGTAATTCCCTGCATATTTCTCAAAAATATGCAGGGAGAGGGAAGGAGGGAGGGGTGTGGGGAGACACCTCTCGGAGACCGGACAGTTATAAGAGGGAATTCACCTAACAAACACCATCAGTTTAACTTGGTTCTTTGAACCCCCAACAATAAAAATATATATTCTACCTGCAGATTTTTTTAAATAATAAACACAATTTTCATTTAATCCAAAAAATAAAAATAAAACATATAAAATATTGATATATTTTTTAAAATCATCTTTTTGGAGGATACAGGATCCATGGAATTACGAGATGTACATTCATACAAAAGATATAAAGTCAATCATATGCAATGCCGACATCCAATGTCAGGATACTGCACTTCAGTGTGAGTTTAGGCAAATGTCTCTGCCTCTACATCAGCAATATATTAAAAGTCAGTCATTATTAGGGTTCATACCTTTCTGGGTAACAATGGCAGAACAATTCCTTTTATGGTCAAAGAATTTATTAATGTGTATACCATATATATCCCCAATATTAACTATAGTAGAACCTCTGTATGTTGAGTATCCAAGGGACTGTAACATACTGGTACACATATAGAGGTGGTCAATATAAAGAAGTAGGCATGCTGTACTGGTATGTACGTATAGTTCATGTCCACTCTCTGAATATTAGTCAAAGTAAGGAGGTGGTCAACTATGAAGGTTCTACTGTATAACTAGGAAATATATTTTGAACTTGAATGATGTCAACTGCTAGCATTTAACTATATATTTCAATTGGTGCAGTGAGACACCAAAAGGCTTTCTATAGAGAACTGAAGAGTTTTCTGGAGGCATTCATCAGTGAAAACCCAAGGCATGTACTCACTGATGTGATGTGAATTCCTTGCTTATTGGAGGGAAAAAGCCTTAATGGTTTTTAATGAGAGATCACCATAGATCAAAATTGAAAGAGCCATTCACTGAACATTTAATGAGTTACTAGTGCATCAACATCACCAGAGTAGACTGAAGTCTTATGCAGGGGAGCAGGTAAGAAAAGTAATAATTGAATAAAGTTAGGAAGTGTCTTCACAAAGCACCATCACTCAATAAAGCCAACCTACCCTTTCTTTCTCCAGCACTGGAATATCTATTGACATTTTGGTTGATCACCAAATGAATTAACTTAGGTTTAAAGGCCATTTTGCATGAAAAATACATTTTAAAATATTAATGCCCATAGGAAAGAGACAAAACAAGGGGCATGTAAAAATAGACCAAATAAAGATATAAATGTCTTAACATAATACCTAAGGAAATGCCGTGAAGACTATGTTAACCAGTTTGATGAAAATATTTCAAATTGTATATAAAATCAGCACATTGTACCCCATGATTGCATTAATGTATACAGCTATGATTTAATTTAAAAAATAAATATCTGTTAATATCTCTCATATCCTTCTCCCGTCTAGACATAAATTACTAAGTAAAGTAATGCACTAGATCATCAGCAATGAATTTTTAACAAATTAAAAGTATGTTCATCACTGTTGTGCTTTCATCTAATACAATAGTTCTCAACTAGACATGGTTTAGCTCCTCTGGTGACATTTTACAATGTCTTGAGACATTGTGTCATAGATAAGAAACTCTGATAAGAGAATGCCATAAGATAAGGAAAACATTTTCTATTAGTTTTTGCAATGCTTCCATACTCAAAATATTTTATTGGTTCTCATAATAATAATTTTTGCAAACACACAGAACATTTATTATGTGTCAGTAATTATTCTAATTATATATGTATATGTACACAGGTATACAATATATACTTACATATGTATATCAATATTACCTATGCCTTCATGTGAATGAGAACATACATGTGTGAACATATAAATACACATACAGATATACTTATTGGCATATATGATCTTATCCACTACTTTTTTAAAAAAAATATTTTTACATATACATATGTTTATTTGGTTTCCACTTTTTGCCTTCACAGAATTAAAAAGGCTTAAAATTTAATAACAATAACAGTGTTTAAGGTATGGACTAGAAACAAAAAGAATGAACAAAGATAAATATATTCAGAAAGGAAATCAGATGATTACTGAATCAAAATATTAAGCAATATTAATAAAAATAAGCAAAGAAAGTAACATTCACATTGTCAAATAAGAGTATGTCTACTATAGAATGCTTTAACTCTGAGGCTCAGTATGGACTCATCAGTTGACTTCTTATTTTTTTTTCCAAAGTCTCAAAAAATAGACAATTAATATTTATAAATAAAAGTAAAAGATAATTTCAAAAAATAAATCATGCTTGGCTCGGCACCTGTGGCTCAACAGGCTAAAGCGCCAGCCACATACACCTGAGCTGGCAGGTTCACTTCCAGCCTGGATCCGCCAAACAACACAATGACGGCTGCAACCAAGGCCAGGCATTGTGGCAGGCTCCTGTAGTCCCAGCTACTTGGGAGGTGGAGGCAGGAGACTCACTTGAGCCCAGGAATTGGAGGTTGCTGTGAGCTGTGATGCCACGGCACTCTATCCAGGGTGTCAGCTTGAGGCTCTGTCTCAAAAAAATAAATAAAATAAAAAATAAATAAATCATGCCAAATTTTACAGACAATAGAAAAAGAAGAAATATATCAAAGTCATTCTACTTAATCTGGACACATCTGATATTAAAATTGGAGAAAATATATTGTTATAAAGGGAAATCACAAACATATTTCACTAATGAATGAGGATGCAATATCCTAAACAACATATTAACAAGTTGAATTAAAAATTCATATTTAAGTAATGTACTTTGGTCAAAATTGAATCCAGTTTATGTAAGAATTAGTCACAATTGGGGGGGAGGGTCAAGATGGCCAACTAGAAGCAGCTCCCTAGAGAGGCTCCTGACCAAAGGGAAGGATAACGTCCAGAAAAGGCCCAATTGAGCTGAAGACTGGGCGCCCACCTGAGAGAGAAGTGATAGCTGCAGATCACCTCTGCTGAGGCAAGCTGTGACTCCAAGAAAGCAAGCTTCAGGTACAAAATTCATCTGATAGGAAAAGTATCCATCCCCTCCCCCAAGAAAGCTGTGGTCTTTTTTGCTTTCTTTTTCCTTTCTTTTTTTCTCTTCATTTACTCCTGTAGGTTTTCTACAGACAAACAGTGACCTTGGACCTCTTGTCCCGCCCCACGAGAGAGTGCTGTGGGAAGTGGGGATTACTTCCATGCTGTGACTTTGAACACTCTGCTAGGCAGAAAATTTGAACTAAAGTTTCCCAAACATTCTGAACTTCCAGGATGCCCTTCCACCCTTACCGGACAAACCAGAAGCCTAACCCCTGCTGAGACTTTGGGAGGAGGTTCTTGAGCAGGACCACCACTCTCTGTGTGCTAGACCAACTGCCTCACCTGGCAAAGGATTCTGGGGGCTGTACCAAGCCTCCCCCTCCCCAACAGCCAGCCGCAACCAGGAACCCCAGTGTATGACACTGCTGCGGGCTGCTTGGGTTCAGCACCCAGGCCTACCCCACCCCAGGGACTGCGGCTGGTGGGAGTGACCCGCTGCAGGCCGTGCAGCCTTGGGACCCAGGTCCACCCCACTCCAGGGACTGTGGCAGGCGGGAGTGACTCTGCCACAAGCCACGCAACCTCAAGACCCAGACCCCAGGGACGCCAGCAGGAGGGAGCAACCCCTGCCCCTGGCCATTCTGCCTCAGGACACAGGCCTGCCTCCTGCCTGCGACACCGGCGGGCATGAGAGATCCCGCCGTGAGTTGGGCTGCCTTGAAACCCAGGCCCACCCCACCCCAGAGACGCTGGTGGGAGTGAGCCACCCACGGCAGCCATGCCTTCTCAGCACCCAGGCCTGCCCCCAGTCATGTACGCTGGTGGCCATAACAGACCTCGCCATGGCCCATGCTGCCTCAGTACCCTGGCCTGCCCCAATGTAGGGACTACGATGGGCATGAGCAACCCCTCTGTTGGCTGTGTCATCTCGGCACCCAGGCACACCCCACTCCAGGGACTGTGGTGGGGGTTAGCGACCGCACCAGGGGATGCACTGCCTCGGCACCCAGGCCTGCCTCTGGCCAGGGTCTCCAGCAGGAGTGAGTGAACCCGCTGTGGGCCACATGCCTTGCCACCCAGGTCTGCCCCACTCCAAGGACTTCTGCAAATGCATGGGACTCCACCACAGGCCGCATTGCCAAAACCCCCAAGCCTGCCTTGGCCAGTGCTGCCCCAGCCAGGTCTCCTGTAGCTGCACAACCCATGTCCTCCCTCCAGTGCCCTCCCTGCTTCCTCACCGCCCCATCCATCTGGCCAGGGACTCGGGAAGTCATGTGACCCCAAGACCTCACTCTGAGGCCCTCCCTACCTCTCTGCAGAGCCCTCTACCTGACCAGAGACTGCAGGAGCCAGCGACTCTCATTGGCAAAGCCACTGGGAGCCAGATATTGCCAAAACTGTCAGCACCATCCCCAGCCCTGCTGCTGGATCCATGTGTGGCACGCTCCACTCCAGAGCTGCTCCCACAGCCACAACTCCTTGGCTGTGGAAGCCCCAGAGGAGCTACACTAGGTCACTTCCCACAAATATCTTCCAACAATACAGTGATCCCGCCAGGGTCTAATCTTAGAGAGATGCCTGCCCAAATCTGAGGACAGCCAGAGGATACAGGGAAAATAATCATGGGGCAGAAACAATGGAAAAACTCTGGCAATAGAATAGAGGAAAAGATGCAACTAGAATTTCAAGCAGTAATACAAAAGAAGTATCAAGAATTCAGTGAATTCAAAGACAAAATGACCAAAGATATCGACACATTGAGACAGAAAGTTGCAGCCCTCAAAGATCTGAGAAACACAGTAGAATCCCTAAGCGACAGAATGGAGCAAGCAGAAGAAAGGATTTCTGACATTGAAGACAAAGCTTTCGAACACTCCCAAACCTACAAAGAGGAAGAGAAATGGAAGGCAAAAACAGATTATTCCCTCAGACAGCACTGGGATAACTCGAAAAAAAATCAATATTCGCCTTATACGGATACCTGAAAATGACAAAGTGGTGTCACAAGGCACAGAGTCTCTTCTTTATGAGATTATGAAAGAGAACTTTCCAGAAATGCCAAGAGATTCTGAAATTCATATAGCAGACAGTATCAGAACCCCAGCACAACTGAACCCAAATAAGTCATTCCCCAGGCTCATTATAATTAACTTCACTAAAGTTAATATGAAGGAGAAAATTCTGAAAACAGCCAAATGTAAGAAATCCATTACCTACGAGGGGAAGAATATTAGAATAACTGCAGATCTCTCTTATCAAACCTTTCAAGCTAGAAGGCAATGGTCATCAACTTTTAATCTCCTAAAACAAAATACCTTTCAAACCAGGATCCTGTACCCAGCTAAACTGAATTTCATTTATGATGGAGAAATTAAATACTTTAATCACATCCACATGTTGAAGAAATTTGCTATAACTAAATGAGCTCTCTGGGATATTTTTAGACCTATTCTCCATAATGACCAGTGTAATCCTTCACAAAAGTAAACTCACCCAGAAACTTTTTATCAAATTCCAACTTCTACAGTGATGAAAGGATTAAAAATGTCCACTGGACATTCTAAAGATTTATCATTATTTTCTATAAATGTGAATGGTTTAAATTGTCCTCTAAAGAGGCATAGGTTACTGACTGGATACAAAAACTCAGGCCAGATATCTGTTGCATACAAGAAACTCATCTTACCTTAAAAGATACATATAGACTCAAGGTGCAGGGATGGTCATCTATATTCCAGGCAAATGGAAAGTAGAAAAAAGCAGGTGTAGCAATCCTATTCAAAGATATAATAGGCCTTAAACCAACCAAAATAAGGAATGATAAGGATGGACACTTCATATTTTTTAAAGGTACTACTCAATATGATGAGATTTCAATTATTAATATTTATGCACCTGACCTGAATGTACCTCAATTTACAAGACAAACACTAACAGACATGAGCAACTTGATTACCTTCATCTTCATAGTAGTCAGAGATTTTAACACCACTTTAGCAGTGCTGGATAGATCCTCCCAAAAGAAGCTAAGCAAGGAAACTTTAGATTTAAACTTACCCATTCAACATTTGGATTTAACAGACATCTACAGAACATTTCATCCCAACAAAACTGAATATGCATTCTTCTCATCAGCCCACAGAACATACTCCAAAACTGATCACATCCTAGGTCACAAGTCCAAACTCAGCAAATTTAAAAGAATAAAAATTATTCCTTGCATCTTCTCAGACCACCATGGAATAAACGTTGTACTCAATAACAACAGGAATCTGCATACTCATACAAAAACATGGAAACTAAATAGCATTATGCTGAAGGATAGATGGGTCATTAATGAGATTCAGAAGGAAATTACCAAATTTATGGAACAAAATGACAAGGAAGACTCGAATTAGCAGAACCTGTGGGATACTGCAAAGGCAGTCCTAAGAGGGAAATTGATAGCACTGCAAGACTTCCTCAAGAAAACAGAAAGAGAGGAAGGTAACAACTTAATGGGACAATCTTAAGCAACTGGAGAAGGAAGAATATTCCAACCCCAAACCCAACAGAGGAAAAGAAATAACCAAAATCAAGGCAGAATTAAATGAAATTGAAAACAAAAGAATTATAGAACAGATCAATAAATCAAAAAGTTGGTTTTTTGAAAAGGTCAATAAAATAGATAAACCTTTGGCTAACCTAACCAGGAATAAAAGAGTAAAATCTCTAATTTCATCAATCAGAAATGGTAAAGAAAAAATAAGAACAGACCCCTCAGAAATTCAAAAAATCCATAACAAATATTACAAGAAAATTTACTCTCAGAAATATGAAAATCTGAAAGAAATTGACCAATACATGGAAGCATGCCACCTACCAAGACTTAGCCAGAACAAAGTGGAAATGTTGAACAGGCCTATATCAAGTTCTGAAATAGCATCAACTATACAAAATCTCCCTAAAAGAAAAAAGCCCGGGACCAGATGGCTTCACGTCAGAATTCTACCAAACCTTTAAAGAGGAACTAGTACCTATATTACTAAACCTCTTCCAAAATATAGAAAAATATGGCATACTACCCAACACATTCTATGAAGCAAACATCACCTTGATCCCTAAACCAGGGAAAGACCCAACAAGAAAAGAAATTTATAGACCAATATCACTAATGAATATTGGTGCAAAAATACTCAACAAGATCCTAACAAACAGACTCGAACAACACATCAAACAAATTATACACCATGACCAAGTGGGCTTTATCTCAGGGTCTCAAGGCTGGTTCAATATACGCAAATCTATAAATGTAATTCAGCACATAAACAAATTAAAAAACAAAGACCATATGATTCTCTCAATTAATGCAGAAAAAGCTTTTGACAATATCCAGCATCCCTTCGTGATCAGAACACTTAAGAAAATTGGTATAGAAGGGACAATTCTTAAACTAATAGAGGCCATCTACAGCAAACCCACAGCCAATATCATATTGAATGGAGTTAAATTGAAATGATTTCCACTTAGATCAGGAACCAGGCAAGGTTGCCCATTATCTCCACTGCTTTTTAGTATTGTAATAGAAATTTTAGCCATTGCAATTAGGAAAGAAAAGGCAATCAAGGGTATCCACATAATATCAGAAGAGATCGAATTTTCACTTTTTGCATATGATATGATTATATATCTGGAAAACACCAGG